>SSNR01000032.1:2161678-2209536 GCA_006937965.1 Callopanchax toddi | reverse complement strand
GTGTGTGTGTGTGTGTGTGTGTGTGTGTGTGTGTGTGTGTGTGTGTGTGTGTGTGTGTGTGTGTGTGTGTGTGCGCGTGTGTGTGTGTGTGTTTAAAGGGATCTGTGCAGAAGCATAAGAGCCAGCATGTGTGTGTTGTTTAAAAAGACAGTCTCAGCATCAGGAAACAGAGGGATCCTGTTTGTGACTTACTCATTGTTCAGCTGTTTGCCTCCCCCCCACCCCCTCTCTCTCTCTTTTTACTCTACAGCACAACTCCCACACACCACACACACACACACACCCACACACACACACACACACACACACACACACACACACACACACACACACACACACACACACACACACAAAACACAGATCTCGTGTTGCAAACTGGCCCTGGACCAAAGACGTGCACAGATCCTCATCAGGACTGGACTTTGATTTCCTGCCCAGCTCTTAAAACATTGTCTCCTCACAACAAAGCTGCAGCCTCTAATGATGGGTGTGTCCGAGCGTCTACCCGACTCCACACATTGTTTCTCCTAAACTCACTGATGTCTATCTCTTTTCACCAGAAGAACGGAGAACAAACAGCTCTCCTTTATCTTCGCCGGGGCTCATCATTTACTCATCCTTTTTCACAGCTACACCCTGTTTCCTCTTCATCTTAAATTTCTATTCACTGGTTGCTCGACACCGACTCACCCGTCGCCTCTGTCCTGTCCCACCTCGTTTCCAAACTTCAGCTGGGTCCAGATCAAGAAAAGAGGAAAGATGAGGTGAGCAGCAGTCGTGTTGAAAGATGGATGTCAGGAGTAAGAGAAGAATGAGTGATGATAAAAAGACAGCAGGAGCTCCAATCCATATCCAAGGTCTAGAACAGCATATCTGGACCAAAGCATGAATCAGATGGACTCCAGCAGCAGGAGACTCTCCTGTCAGGAAACAGAGGCTACAGTTCACACAGGATCACCAGAACTGGACCAGTTTCCTGGTCTGATTCTTGATTTCAGCTGCAACATTCAGACATTCAGAATTTGGTATCAATGTAAAAGCATGGATCCATCCTGCCTTGTATCAGTGCTTCAGGCTGGTGGTGGTGTAACGGTGAGGGGGAGTTGTTCTTGTCCCACTTTGGATCTTTTACCAGCTGATCCTGGTTCAAACTCCACAGCTTATTGTTGCTGACCATGTCCTTCCCTTTATGACCACAGTGGACCATCTTCTGATGCTACTTCCAGCAGGATAACGTTCCATGTCAGAAAGATCAGATCATCTCTAACTGGTTTCTGAAACATAAAGAGTTCACTGGACTCCAGCAGTCTCCAGATCTCAATCCAGTCCAGAACCTCTGGAATGTGGTGGAGCATCATCTGTGTGATGCTGTCCTGTCGATCTGGACCAGAACCCGAGGGATGGTTCCAACATCTCACTGAATCCATGACATGAAGAATCAAAGTAGTTCTAGAGGATCCAAACCAGTGGTGTTTAAAGTAGCAGGTGAATGTCAATAATGAATAAAAAATATGAATCCATCTACATTTGGTCATTTTGCTTTATCGCTACACTTGAATGAAAAGTGAAGCCATGGAGTTTTCTCCTTCATCCTCCCTACAAACACTCAATTCCAACACAATGCCAGGTCAGCTGTGTGTTTTCTGTCTGCGGCTCTTTGAGCCCAGGAAGAGAAGCCACCGTAACACACACACACACACACACACACGCATGGGATGAGAACCTCTGGTGTGGCCTTTCCCACCACTGCCCTCTCTATATCAACACACTCACACAAACAAGCTGCTGCAGAATCAAAGAGGCTTTGTCTCTGTTGTACAACCATTCCACTCTTATCACAACACATCTACATGACGGCTCATTACTACAACCACAACAAGTCCAAATAAAACATCTTCATACTCCAAACGGTCAAGTTCAACCAGGAGGGGGGAAGAAAAGCAAAAAAAATGTTATAATTATGTAGAAAAACCAGTTATGATCACTGAAACACACCATTAAAGTCAAACATTTAGTCATGTGATGTGTTGATATAAATAAGATCAGTCTGTGCTCCTCATCTTTTCTAGTCTTTTATTCATTTTTACAAACAAATTATAAAAATAGACTGAGAAAAATAAGTAAACATGATTTGGTCGAGAACACGAGTCTTGTATAAAAAGTTCGGACCCAGATATTCTGAAAACTGTAACAAACATTTCTGTCACTACCGATTATGTATAATGTAAACACACGATTACAGAAAGACCATAATACAAACTCTGAAGAGATAAAAATCTATCATTATTATTATTGCTTCACCACACTGAGCCGTAACATACTAAACAAAAGGTTTTCCATAAAGGAGTAAACAGGAATAATATATATATATATATATATATATAAACCTATATATTCAAATACAAAAGCAGCCAATAGGTTAAACTCCACTGAATCTTTGGCCAATAGAAACACTGAAACTAGTTCACGTGTTTGCAGATTGTTTCCCCACAGAGGAGCAGAACAGTAAACGCCACTGACCTCACAGAAGGAGCTTAAAAACACAAAGGTCACAGGTTTTAACATGTAGCTGCAGAAAAATCCCCATTCCTCCATTTATAAACATTAGGTTTGTTTTCTTCTCCGTTTAATAAGTAGTGTCCCTCAGTTTGTTCTCCACCAGAGAAAACACGTTTAGTGGAATCTTCAGAATTAAATTCCCTTTTTGTTTTTTTATTCAGACACATTTCCTTCCTCATAACTGCATCGACTTATAAGAGGGCAAACTCTGATCGGCTGATCCAAACCTCCAAAACAGGTAAAATCGGATCAGGCTGGTGAAGATTCCAGGTGTGTTCGGCACCTGGAATAAAACAGACGAGAGAAAAAAAAAAAAAGGCTTTCAGTCAATTCATCCAGAGGTTGATGTTTACGGTGACTCGTGTGCGTTTTACCATGATGTAGAAGTCGTTAAGATGGAGGCCGTAAAGGACCCAGGAGGTGGAGGTGAAGAAGGTGGCGACAGTCAGAGGGAAGGACAAACACTGAACGTTCCCACTGCGAATGATCTCTGCCTAAAGGCAAAAAAGAAAAAGAGTTTAAAATGTTATTATTGAAGATGTGTAATGTGAAAGCTGTTTGTGTTCTAAACTGGCTCTCTTTTTTATTTTTGTTGTCAAAAACTGTAAAAAAAAAAAAAAAAAACATTTATAATTTTATCTTACACCATCATAACTGTATGATCCAAACTCCTCCTCACACCTCTCACTATCACTGGTAATAACTCACATAACCAGGCCTGTAGTTCACATTGTGCCCAATAAGTAAAATAGAAGTTAAACTAGAAAATAATGTGTTTTAAAATCATTTAAACCTTGGTTTATTTAAATAAAGCAAAAAGAAAGAAAAAAAACCCAAAAGGTATAAGATAATTCTGGGATTTTACTTCAATTAAGCTCTACTTTATTGCAAAGTACTGATACGTTACTGATACGTCACTATGTCAACTGTAGAGGGAAACTGACTAAGTGTAACCAAGGAGCTGAGGAAAAAACAGGCAGAGTCAGAATAACAGGAAGACAGAAGAATAAATGGAAGGCAGGAAGCTGACTGGAGGTCAGTTTGGAGCTCTGAGGCAGATGGAGGGAAGGAGACAAACAGGATAAAGGATGAAACCATGAAATGATACCAAACAGGAGATTCATTCCTTCACTGGATCATGTGGATGAACTGAGCGGCTGTTGCTGCCTGGTGTTTATAAAAAGGTTCAACTGAGGAGTCAGAGGCTCACTGAATTCATGTTTTCATTTAAGCTAAAATACTTTAATCCACATATTTTCAGGTAAATCAGCTCCCAAAAACATGACTTCCACCCTGTGAAGCAGGACTTTACTTTGAGTGTTTTGTTACTTTCTCAGCTAAAATAAAGTCTTACCTGTTCCTGATGTTAAAACAGCTCTTTTTTTATATATATTTGTTCCACTTTAATCTTAAATGTTGCTGAGGAATTTTCTATGTTTTGAGTTGAAATCAGCTGACATTTTTTGGGTCCTTTGTTAATCTAACAGAAAAGCCGACTTTTAACCTTAAATGGTTGCTTTTTAAGGAGAATAATTTATTCAAACTAACTAAAGAAAGAAGATGACAATTCAAATCATTCTCAGGTCGGTTTATGTTCAATCAGAAAGCAGTTAGGTGTGATGTTGCTGCGATAATAAACTCAGTTTGATGTTTATTAGAGCTGCAGCTGACTGGTTTATGTATCAAAGGACTGAAGGGAGGTTTTACAAGTTACATCTTAATATTTAGTCGTTTCTACAGCACAGGATTTGGGGTATTCAGATTCAGATCTGACAATTTATTGGGATCTCAGTAAATAGACTTTAGGAAAATTTACATTAGTTTTCAGAAAAAAAACAATGTAATAAAAATGTTTAAAAGCTCAAAACACATGAGTTCTGTGGTAATTTGATTGTTTTTCAAAAAGTTAAGAACTAAAATGACCATGTTTATGTTTTTAGTGTCAAATTCAAACAATTTGATTCTAATCTCTGCTCCTTTTAAAATGTTTATAGAATTAAACAGAGCTGCTGTCTCATAGGTGAAACTAAGAGAAAACGGAAGTGTGTTTTCCTGTTTCTAAACTTCATTTAAGATGAGGTTTACTGATTCAAACCATCAGCAGAAAGATGGACGAAGAGTCTGTGTTTACTTCTACTGCTCAAAAGTAAAGTCAAAGGATCTCATTTACAGGAGCTGCCATCTTGTTTTTTAAACAATCCTACAGACAGGATGTATAAAAAAGTCAACATCTAGGAAAAAAAAAAAGATCTACTTTGTATTTTTATCTTTTAATCTGGAAAATATCCCACTCATTTACATGGAAGGGGCGGGGCTTAAACCACGTATCGGAACCAACCACTAGGTGGTGCTCATTTTGTTTCAGCTTCACCTTCTGGGTTGCATTTGGGTGCTCAGTTCAGTGGCGGTTCTAGAAAAAAATTAGAGGGGGAGCTAGGCTGGGGCCAGCTGCTTTTTTAAAGGGGAACATTCTAAAACACTCAGCACTCAGCAGGGGACCACAGGGGGGCCAAGCTTGTTGTCAGGGGGGCCAAGCTGGCCATCCCCTCTAGATCCGCCCCTGGCCCAGTTATATAATTGGAATTAAACTTGAGCAACTTGTGAAAAACACTCTGAACCCCTAAAAAGGGCCAATGGAACAAAAATAATCCCAAACAACAACAAAATACAGTTGATATTTAAGTATTTGCAGTTTGAATCATTTTCTGGCACATTGGATATCACAAATCTAGTGTTTGTGATGTTTCACAAATACTAAAAACAACTTGAGCTGAACTCTACAATCTATAAACAGAGATAATCATCATTTGTTCTTTAAATATTATATTGGCATTTCTTTGCTTCATTACTAAATTCATGACAAAAAAAACATCTTCAAACTTCTTATTTAAAAATGTCAAACATCGCTATGCCTGTGCCTGCTGTGCATTTGTGTTCTTGGTTATGACTTTCAAATATTGTCAGATGAGATCTGTTTTTGTTATGATGTGTTCCAAATTCACATTAAGCTCATATAATACTATAAATACTTATTTTGGGAGCATGAAAAGTAGATAATATTCTTGCAATAGTGCAGTGATTCTACATCTGGGTCATAAAATCCTCAGGATGAAGTTGTTTCTATTAAATCTGCTAAGAGATGACATAATCACTAATATCTAGAGGAGCTGGTTCCTGAAAAATCTATTAGCACAAGTTAATAAGAATTGATTTCTTTTATGAATAGCTGGATTTCTGGTTAAGTCACTCTGCTGTAGAGGACTGTACACTTTGATTCTCTTCACACTGAACGAGTGCTTTGTGTGCTTGTGTACCAGGTCGATGAGAGGCGACATGTACATGCTGATGGTGACCACGCTGCAGGTCATTCCCAGCTGACTGAGCTGGGTTTCTCCCTCTGTGAGAAAAGTAGTGAAGTACAACCAGCCACAGATCAACACCACCCCTGCAGCGAGAGTCTGGAGCATCACAAGCCTCTGGGACAAACAGAAAAACAGAATGTGGTGAGTAGTCAGGTGAGATTCCTGCATGTCTTCCACTCAACACCTGGTTTACCTTTTGTTTAGTGTACAGAAAATACATGACGATGTAGAGGATTTGAAGGAGAGCTCCAATAACGTTGACCACAACAATCGTATGATCCCCCTTCAGGATCCCATAAAACAACCAACCCAGGTTACTATGGAAATAGGAGGAGAATTAGATTTAATGACTTGTGTAGAAAATAAATGTAAAAAGGAAACTATTGATTTATGAGACATTACTTTAGACATGTGGTGAGGAAGGGGAGAAACTGGATGTTTTCTGTACTTTTGGAATCTCGCATCTTTTTTAGGTCGGTCCTAAAAACAAACACAGAAAAGAAAAAGAGAGAAGGACAAAACTAAAAAGTTAACTACTATGAATTTACTGAAGCCACAGTTTCCTTGCAAACAAAAACGCAGATGCGACTATTCAAACAAGATACCAAAAACGATCGTATTGTCATCGTCTTTCCAAAATACACAATATTAACAAACTGTGCTTAGATCAGTTTAAAAAAACCAAACACTTACAGTCCAGTTGAGAACATCCCGACTGTGAACACGATACAGGCCCATGACAGAAGTTGTATTAAATCCATAAAGTGAGAGAAATATATTTTGCACTTGTATATTATTCGTTATATGTCTTCTTTTAACCAAAAATTGTAAAATTACAAGACAGAAAACGATGCTAAGTAACTAGGAAGATGCTCTCGCTCTATTTCCGTATTTGCAATCAGTGTGCTTAGGGTTTCTGTCCTCTGATTGGCTAGCGTCAAAACCAGGAGGGGCGAGTTTGACCAATAAGCTGCTGAAACGACGAGGAGCGTCAGACGTAACGTAAAGTTGTGGCAAAATTTGTTTAAAGGGACAGTCAGCATGGAGTTGGGTTTTAAACATTTCAAACGGTGTATTTTCTATCTTTAAACACATTTATATGAAATTAAATAACTTTCTAGGCATGTTTACAAGTGGACTTGTTAAGCTACACCCAGTTTCATATTTTAGTTATATTACTGTTACTCCAGTACATCTGGAGTGGCTACCATGTCCTTTTTTCAGAACTTTTCAAAGAACAGCAGTCATTTGAACAAAACATTTGTTAATGGGATCATTTTATTATTTATTTAGTTAAAAAACTTAAACTAGTTCTTTACAGTGACAAATTAAATATTAGAATGAGGAAATTTGACCTTTAGCTTGCTGTATTTACAAATAAATTAAATTTACTTGCAAATTTAATAACGTATTTTCCCCATGTGCAACGTTATATGTTGAACTGAGACATGAATGTATCTCACTGGAATCCTGTCACACATGTGGGCTGTTGTTGACCTCTGCTGACCCACTGAACACACACGCACACTAGAGTTATGAGACTGTGTGATCCTCTGCAGTCGATGTAAGCGATGACGTTATTATGGAAAACCAAACAATCCTGTTTTATGTACTGAGTTTGAGAGTGTATGCTGTGTGGTTTTACATGGAACGGTGACTTTTGACAGTTTTCGGTGAGCTCCGAGGTTTGCAGGTATAAACGTTTGCGCACCTCATCTTAACATACAGCTGTGTAGGCGGATGTTCGGCCTCACCTCAAACGAAGGTGGGCAGAGGGGGAAAAAAGAGGGGAAAAGTGAGAGCAAGGACACAAAAGTGGCATTTTCACACAGAGTTATCAGTTTGCTTGTGGGCCCCTTTCCTCTTGGACTCTCTGGTTCCCTTTTAAGCAACCCCCTCGTTCTTGTTTAGTCTTCAGACTGTGAAATGTAAGCCAGGTCACGCTGTACACTAGAGATGAAAGAGGAGGCAGAGAGGATGGGATGAAAAAACTGGGGTTGGAAAAGACCTAAGGGTGGAAACTTGGAGGAGACTGGTGCGATTTCATCAGGCGGGAGACAGATGGCTTCGCCAAAATAGTGTGTCATCCATCAAAATCTTTTACAATCTCAGTGGGTTCTGAAGATCCAAGGTCAGCTATCGCAATAAGACATTTCACAACAGATGACAAAAAAACAACAGATTTTTGTTATTGTAACACATTTTTTTATTTCACCAAAGGTTTTTTCACATCTTAAAACAGTGCCTTATAGTTTTCTATATGTACAAATTTACATATTAACAAAATGAGTCAAGCATGTTCAACAAGAAAAACAAAATGCATTGTGGGAAGCCCCTTCATTTTGAGGTTTAATGATGTGCAAGCAGGATGATTTCTGCGAACATCAACCAGTGTACCATGAAACCATCAAGACAGCAGACATTAGTGAATGAGATTAAGTGGCGATGAAGCTCAGTTCCTTTAACTCTTTGGGTTTTCTTTTTTTTAATTCCCTGAATTTAGTCACAAGAATGTTTGACACAAAAAATACAAACATTTAGAATCCTAAAAACATTTCCACTTCAAATATATGATCAAATCAGAAGAACATTCATCACTTTTAAACACTTGTCTCATCAGTGAGCACCTTACTTAAGTTGTGACTAAAAAGAACACATTTTAAAATCTGACAAATTGTTTTCTTTTAATCTGAAATAAATAAACTGAAAATATAAAACATAGTAAAGTAGAGAACCAGGAGCCGAGTGCTACACGTGACAAATATCCTACATTTATGCATACCACTCTTTTCAACAACAATACACAAAAATCAATAATTTCTCTACATGTAGAGGAAGGAAAATTAGTGTTTGGTAATACAATGCACAGCTGTACCAATGAT
Source organism: Callopanchax toddi (assembly GCA_006937965.1). Lineage (NCBI taxonomy): Eukaryota > Metazoa > Chordata > Actinopteri > Cyprinodontiformes > Nothobranchiidae > Callopanchax > Callopanchax toddi. Next base: position 2,200,733 of record SSNR01000032.1, on the reverse strand, counting down.
GCATTCATTCTTAACTTATACTTTGATAAATCTGCTCGTAGTTTCTGTTCAAATTCACTGAAAATATGTGCATCTTAAAAAGTCAGAACTGAGAATTTTCATCCTCAAAAGTAAACAAAGAAAGTTAAAAAAAAACTCTTTGAGGTCCTTTTCATCTGGGGCGATCCACGCTCCACATTTGCACAAACAAACACACACTGAACAACACTAACAGTTCATGCTCGTATAAAAAAAGATCCGTATAAAAACAAATTGGGTCCCAATAGCCAGCACCGGGTTAGAAAAGTCTCTGTTTTGGTGTCTCAGTGTAGCATCACGGTTAATAAAACGGGGATGATGGTGAAAAGGAATGACAGAGACAGCAGCTGTGCTGCAGAGTTGCTGACACTCCTCTGGACGTTTGGCTCCATCACAGCAGGATCATCTGATAGAGAAGAGGCGGGAAAGGACAGTCAGTACTTGATTTCATCAGTCAGGAATGGTAAACACACCCAGCTGAAGCTGGCTGAGATTCTGTTTCATATGCATTTGGGATTTTTTTTTATTAAAAAAAAAAAAAAAACCCAAACCAACAACTAGATCCTTACCTGCTGGGAGCCGGTTGGAGGGGTTGTGAACTCCTCCAGCAGCAATAAACGTCACAGTTTTTTCCTCTTTTTTTGTCTCCTCTGCTTTGGATTTCTCCGAGTGAGCCTTTGCAGATCCTTTATGTCCGACCACATCCACTCTCAGCCTCAGACAATCCTCACCGTGATGATGCATCGGTTTGGCTGAAAGTTTCAAAAAGAAAAAAACATTTTAACAAAAAACAAACTACTAAGATTCCAAAAGAATACCCCCAAGAGTACTTCCATTGATACTTACAGATATAGTAATAGCTCTCCCCCTGCTTGAACTCCTTCCCCAGAGTGAAAGGCGTGAAGCGCTGGAACTTCTCAGAGAATTTCTCCGGAGCGTGAAGAGCGAATGGGCGTGAGCACTCCCAGCGGAGCTGATCGAAGGAGTGAGGTTTACACACCTCGTAGTCCTCCTTCTCCACCATGTACAGCACGTAGCGTTCAGCTGCATGCGACGCCACCTCTCCATGGGTGTAGTGAGGGCAGATGATGTCCAGATAGTCATTGATGCGGACTTCCACCGTATACTCATCCCACAGGAAGCTTTAAACAGGAAGAGAAACAGGAGATGAGTGACAAGCCTACATAAAGAAAGGAATTCTTTAAATTCTCTGAAAATAAGAAGCGAAAATCCTTCCTAAATATGTGACATATAAGAGTTGAGTTTAGAAAACAAACACAGGGAAAAGTTAGCAAGCTAACAGAAACCATGTGAGGGTGTTTGTGTTTCGATTAGTGTGTCACAGCTCATCTCGGAAGCAGAATCAGAAAGAGCCCGATCAGGCTCGACTTGTTCATTTTGTTTTAGAATCTTATCAATACCTGTCACTGTGACACCCACACTCCTTTTCCCCTTAAGCTGAGATTAAGCAAAGGTTTTTAATTGCTATCCAGTAAATGAGATTATAAATGACAGCTCAGCTCACCCAAACAATAAAAAAAAAAATCCCTCTTTATCTATACATCCATGTCTGGTTTTCCATTTTTAAACCGTTTTAATGTTTCTTTCAGATTTGTTTCCTTACATTGGTGTTTGTTCATTTGTTTTAAACTGTCTGTTGTAGCTTTTTAGGCTAATCTGGTCGTATTTGTCTCCTATTTCTTTAAAGACAGGAATAGTAGAGGTAGAGATGGTCAGACTCTAGCTTCTCTCTTTTCATCTTCAGTTTTATTGCCCTTTTCAAGTCTTGCCGTCTCCTCTTTGCTCACTTCTCATCCTTCCCTGGTCTAATAAAATATGAACAGATCAGTATAAATCCCATGTAATTCCACAGCACATTTCACAAAGTGGTTAGGATAGAACAGAAAGCTATAATCAGTTTTCTTCATTATAGTTTGTGTCAATAAATAGATTGATCATGTATATGTAAAAACTCAATGATCTGGTGCTGAACCTTCTGATTCATATATCTGATGTTCTTTGCTTTACAAAAACATGATCCAGGTGAGGCCATGCATGCAATGTGCATCTGTCTGGTCTGTTTTTACGTTCCTTCTATTAGATCTGCCAAAATCCAGGAGGAGGAGAAAGATTTTATTATTTACGTGTTTCTCCCATTACATCCTCGGGGCAATAGTCTCTAATCCACAAATCGAATCAGGATTTGAGTGTAGAGGCTGCTTGGAGATGCTTATTTAGCATGTTTTGAAGAAAGTGACAAGAAAGCAGCTCCCATGCGTCTGCAGTTTGTTTATGTCTGCTGTAACGTCTGCGTGAGCCGAGTTGTCATCAAAGCCTGAGACATGCTGGCTCTGACCCCCCCCCCCCCCCCCCCCCCCCCCCCCCCCCCCCCCCCCCACCCATCACCCCCCTTAGCGTCCTGTTGTTGTGGCTCCTGTCAGGACCCCCTGGCCAAGACACAGACACACAGGCTCCATGCAAAGGCCTCTAACCCCTCCTTCCTTCCTTCCTCCTCCTCATTGGTTAAGACGAACATACCTGTCAAAACACGCTTTGTTAGCACTTGTTATCCCGGGCTAATAAGATGATCACTAGCCTCTGCTTATAATCAGTGCTTTCCCCTCAGTAAAAAAGGTCTTTGTTGGCGTATTTGCTTCTGCACAGGTGTGTGTAAATATGTGCGCTCCAACAAAAAGAAAGGGAACACATCTGTAGCAGCTTAATTGACCACATAATCTCTGATCCCCGTCTCGTTCGCCTCTACTGTTTTCTTCAGTCCGAGCGGTAATAACAGGGTTGGAGCGAACGAGACGTTTGGAGGTCTCAAGTGGTTCCCCTCTGAAGCGAAGAATAGCTTCAAATTATATGGGATACACCTTTTTCGCCACACTGCACCCGTGTTAGCGGTCTGGCCTACCTCTACGTGAAAACACTGGCTTGTCAAAAGCCAACAAAACACTAAGATTCTGTTGCTAATTTCATTCACGGCTCACACTTTAAGAAAACTCTCCTTTTATCCTTGTGACCCCCTCCTCCTCCTCTTCTCTGTTGATGGTTTGGAGCTAATTAAAAGCTGTTAGGGGTCTGGGGCCAATGTGTTTTGTGGCAAAGGAGGGGAGGTGGAATGAATAGGGTGTAATTATACCCTTTGCCTCCCCAAAGACAGAATGCCTGAAGGCTACAGGGCCCCCTTCAACCCCTCCACCTAAACCTCCACAGAGCTTTCACTACACTGAATACTGTGTAGGTGTCTAAAGTGGATGAGAGGGCTCTAAACATCTCAGTCTTCCCAATTTGTCTTCTCTTTAATTGTATTATCTTTGTGTTGCTATCAGTAAAGAAACCTCCAGCTCGTCTTCCTGCAGCCTTTTTAGCTCTTTAGCTCATCAAAAGCTCCACACTTGCACCTCCCTGCATCTGCGCTCACCTCTGACTGACATTTCTCAGGAGAGTGTGAGTCGCATAAATGCGATAGTTGTGTCCTTTGTGAGATCAGGAGGCAGGTGTGTGAGTTGTTGAAAACCTACTTTAAACACAGCTTCCTCTTCCTATGCACTGCATTCTGTGTGTGTTAGTATGAGGTTCTCTGAAGACCCTTATTCAGGGCGTCTCGTGCCCCAGGCTCATGAACACATCTGCTTGTCAGAGCCCCGTGTAGTCTCCTGTGAGTTTTTGTGTGAATGTGTGTGTGTTTGAATGATGAAGGTAAACAGTGAAGGTGGAAGGTTGTTGTCTTTGTTACCCTCTGCAGGTCATTTCTCACCACGGAGCGACTCTAGATTTTGCGTCAGGAGGGAAAACGTGCATGTTGTGAGGTTAGAAGTGCTGATGTTTATTACAGGGGGTGACTTTGTTAACACCTGGATATCTTTGTAGATGCTTTGAAGTCTTGTCATTGCCCCCCCCCCCTTCTCGTCTTTCTCTCTCTTTCTCCATTTGCCCCATTGAGCTGCTTTTGGTCCAACAACTGACACAGGAGCGTCTGTCTTTTACTGTCTCTCCAGGGAGACTTTGAAAACTGGCAGTCGGGTCGAGAGGTTAGAGTTCATCGTGGCAACTGCTCACATACGCTAGAAAACAGAGTCAGCACAGATGAGAAATGCTCCACTCACAACACATCCAAGGAGCGAGTCAGCGCCGCTAAAACACCAAAACAAATGCCTTCCTCAACTCTCCTCTTCCTCGATTTGCTCTGCAGGTATTCAGTAGAAAGTGTGCACACTCTGGAATGTCACAACAGGGATTTTGGGGGTGAGGGTGGGGTGGGGGGCTGTGGTTTGGAAGGTTCTCACAAGGCACACTCATCAAATTTCTTATCCCACTCCATCACACTTTTTACTGTGAGGTCTGAACTTAATATCCTATTAATTTGCTGTGGTATGACAGATTCACACCTCCTCTCACACGGGCTGAGGAGCTGTCAGGAGGTCTAATGGGTTTAGCTGCTCGTAGCGGGTCGCCATATAATAGCCAATCTAATATAGTATGAAGTCTTTCTTTATTAGCTTTCAGTGTAATCTAACATGAGGGAATTCTGCCTCCACCGAGCACCACTGCAGCTCCTACTGTTATTAAAAATCCAAATCACAACTTTGCCGTTTATAACCGAGGGCGTGTCCATATAAAACGCACTTAAGATGAGACCCTTAACAACCATCAATAGTGTTTCTCTCTCTTATTTCAATTCTGAAATTCTCTCCTCCCTTCATCCATCACTGTCCCCTCTCTCCTCCCTCAGTCTGCCTCGCTTTTATCAGTCCTAAATCAGCCCTCCCCCGCTCTCCCTCCTGTTTTGTCCCGTCTCTTAAGGTTGACATAATAAACTGCAGCTCTTCATCCAGGCAAGTTTCTCAATACAAACCTCTCTCTTCACCCCACCCTGCACCTCCTCCTCCTCCGCTCCCCAAAATCTTTTCACTTGCTTTCTGCAGCCTCCCAGTCTTTGTGTGCAAACTGAATAAATGTGATTAAAAAAGTGCATATCTATACACATTTCCTTTGTTTTAACAGTAGTTAATCTGTGCCCAGTAATGCCTTCGGAGGGCAACAGTGAGCTCCAAGTGGACACTGATCCTAAAGTATGCCTGAAATGCTATGAATGAGCAGTGTACACACTCAAACACACACACTCTCAGAGAGAGTGTGATCACTGCGTGAAAACAGGCCTCTCCAATGTTAGCAGAGCAGTGGCTCTGAGATGCTCTGTCCTCCTCTGGTGGAAAACTACTAGGACCAAAACAGAGGAAGGTCTGTGAGAAAGAGGGGAAGCTGATGGAGAGAGAGGGTAGGAAGTCTGGACCTGAGATAAGGAGGTGAGAGGAAGAGGGAGATCAAAACATGAGGTGTTTGTGGATACCTCGATGGGGGGACAAACCAGAAACACAAGTTTAATTTCTAAATGACGAAGATGTGTGAAGCCACATGAGGACATCTGAAGGGGGACAGTTATATCAACCCTCTGATTATGACTGGGAAAGCTGAAAGAAACCGCTGCTTGTAATTTATTGTTATGATGCAACTCCATCAGATAGATTATTTTACTTCTGACAGAACAATATTACATCACAAAATATCAGATCGTATAAGCAGCGAGGGCAGCAGGATGATGGTTTTGTGTCTGTGGGTCAGATTACAAACTGTCTGTAATCTGCATGTTAGTACGTGCGCGCGCGTGTTCTCATTCTGGAGAGATTAGAAAACAGCCAGACAGGACACGGGCCAAAGAGGGGAATACAACATGTAAACAAAACGTAAAAGTGACGCAGAGATGGAACAATATGTACAAAACGTATGACAGGTAAAACCGACCTCGACCACTAAACCGTCAAACTCGTCTGTGGGGTTAAGTAACATGTGGAGGCAGGTTTAGGCTGCTTCATATGAGCAGAATATTATATTACACCAAAGTCCTGATTAAAGAGATCTGCTCACACTCTGGAGGCACCCAGGCCACTGATGATGGATGAACAGAGATAAGTGATAAAAAAAAGACAAAAAGCTGAGCGGCCTGCAGCCAGTCTGGGAGGAGATCCAGCTGTTTGGAAAAACAGGGAGAGGAACAGACAGGTACAGAGGGAGGAACTCCCTCCTGCACGCACAGCTGACAGAGTTGAGTATAGTAACAGTAGGTGGAATGCTGTCTGTAGCTAATATTAACACCCCAGTCCTCCCTCAAGCCCCCCAGAGTGTGCAAGTGTGAGTCACACATTTATCATGTCTCGGTGAGGCTGTCTACGGTAATAACCACTCCCTGCTCAACTCTGACGTGGAAACGCACAAACACGCAGTCAAAGACATGGTCACATGCTGCTAGTTCACAACAAAAATAAGACTGCTCCCACTTTAAAGCCAGTACAGGGCAGCACAAGTTCAACCTCTCCCTCATAAACGCTAATAAGGCTCACACAGGCCGGGACACGTAGTGGAAAAACAAGATGGGACCAGACTCCACCTGTCACGTACGAAAGTAGCACACAAACACAATCAGCGCATCATGTCAGGATTAAACCATAATCATCACGCCATGCTGACAAGGTGGAAAACAAACAAATAAACAAACAAACAGTAGAGGGCGTCTACAGATGAAACTTCACATCTCTACACTGTGAAACATGAATGAGCAGACTGCAGCCATCTGGTCAGCGTCCTCCTCCCGGAAGATAAATCACTGCACATCCGCGATCAGACCAAGAATCAGTTAGCATCAATTATCCACGCACGGACTGATCTACCACTAAGCAGGAGACTGACTGATCATGTCAAGACACAAAAAAGCTGCTAGAAGAAGTGAAAGTAAGAGGAGTGTATATTTAGATTTGTTAAAAGTGTACATGAGTGGGAGGTCAGCCAAGTGACTTTTCTTGATTTCAGACTATTTTTTAGACACTAATGTGTTGTTTGTGTATCTGTGCCAGGGTCTATGTTTAGCCAAGCAGTAAAAGGGATTAATGTTGTTCTATGACTTTTCTTTTGGTTACGCAACTCCCATTTGACAGCAGAAACAGTCCAGGGTCGGATTAGAGACGGGACATAAGATTCCCTCTTCCCTTCTTCTTTCTGTCCTCTTCCTTAACTCACTTGATCCAGATCCCCCTCCCCCCTCTGTCTGTGGTGACTCAGGTGAGTGTGTCAGGTAGGTCAGACCAGGTTGAATCACACATGTGCTCACTAATGACACAAGCACTGCTCACTACTTTGGATCCAATTATCATGGCTATTGTTTTCCCTTTTTAACCCTCTTGTTTGTTGTCATTGGTAAAGGACAATTAACAGAGGCAGTAATGTCATTAAGACATAAAAGTCCATGATGCTTTTGCCTTTTTTTGCCTCTTGGGTTTTAATCGACCAGGAAAAAACAGAAGGGGACCTTCCTTCGGTTTCAGCTCAATTTAAAAAAATAATACGAGCTAAGATGAGTCGCTAAAAGCTCAATAAATCGCGCTGAGATATGTCAAGCTCAATCGATCCCACTGAGTGGCCGGATAGCATTACATTTCTGACCTCAAAACTAAATCATCAGCACTACGTGGCCCTTCTCTCTGTGACTCACTCTCCCTCCAGGTTATCTACTTTCCATAATGAAAGAAAAAAAACACTTCAGATACAAATATTAAGCAATTAACTCCTAGACACGCCTTTTTAATGACACACACTGACTGTACACACACACGCAGGTGCAGAGGCTGCAGACTGCATGGGCCAAGTTCATACTCGCCAGTCTATTTTCTATTAGACTATGTCTGAGTCTGTGTGTTGTGGTTAAATATAGTGATGAATCTGTCCATCTGTCAGGCATCCGCTCACAATCTCCTGCCTTTCGAACATCCAACACACTGATGTCAAAGAGTTTAAAGGGTCACTAAACCATTTTCTCCTCATATGACGGAGCTTTAGTTGAAGCATGAATGAAAACGAGCAAAAGTCGCATTGGTAGATGAGTAACAACAGTGTAAAGGGAGCTTAGGTGTGTAAAAACGCATTGAAAGTTTTAGAAATACGAATACACACGCGTTAAATAACTTTTCCGGTTTGCATATGATAAATATGAACCAAAAAAGGGTTTTAAATAAAGGCAACTGGACTTATTTGGTTCTTTGAAGACGTTTCACTGCTCATCCGAGTAGCTTTGTCAATTCCAAGTCCAGTTGCCTTTATTTAAAACCCTTTTTTTGGATTATCATGACCTGGATTACTGAGAACCTTCACCAGGATAAATATGAAGCTACTTACTTTGGGTTCGAGCCGTTCCAGTAGACGCTGTGCCTCTCCGCCGAGGCAAACCACGCTCCGGCTGTCAGCACCAAACACACTAGAAACACCACATCATCCATGGCTTCGTTTCTCCAACCGAACTTCAGAAGTTAACCAGAGAAACCACGAGTTAAACAAACAAAAATAAATATAACTTCCTCAGTGAAGATTTAAGTGAGCGAACTGAAAGCTAGCTTTTACTCCTACTATTAGCTTTTACTAGGTTGCAGCTCACGCGCTAAAAAGGTTGTCTGCTCCCACGAGCGCACCCTGTGTGGTTTTGTTTTCCACTGGCCCCGCCCACCATAGAGCCACCAACCAATGGCAGCGCTTACTCACTGCTCCTCGCCTCGAATCGTTCCGCCCTCCCCGGCTGCTGCTACTATTGAACACAAAGAGAGCTACACGGGAGATAACAGCACAATTTACAACAAGAAAAACTAAATATACGGTAAAGTGGAACAGGACGACACTCAGGGGACAGTTCTTTTCTATTCAGCATCAAGTTATAGGACTATATTTTACATTTTGTGGAAAAAAGACGCTAAACAACATTGTATTCAAATAATTTATTTTAGAAAATACATTGAATTTGTAATATCACGTACTAAAAGGCATTTTAAAAGTCCCACACTGAAGTTCAAAATGTACTGACAGTAAAATATTAGAAAAAGTCCCAGGTCTGTGCTGTTTTGTCATTGTGTGGATCATAATTATCTCTGTCAAAACATGTAATCGTTAGTTTCATGTTATACCTGTTTGTAGTCACGTTATCCATCTATCTATAATAACACCTTATGGATCTTATCTATCATAAGTTTCATAGTAAATATTATTGTGAAACCAACTAGTCACAGAAACTTTTAACAGTTTATGTAGTGATAACAAAATACTCATTCAGAGTATAACAAGTAAGGTGCACCTTTAGTCTAAATAAATTAAAATACCAGATCTTGTGCTGTGATTGTGTGTTTTGCTGATACTCTATGTTTCAGTGTGTTGTAACATTATTATAAGCTACTCTGGGGTTGAGCTGCAGGTCTTTGTGACGCACTTCATGTTGCAATTACGGTAATTGCATTGTGTACTATTTATCTATTGTATAACAGTTTGTTAACTTGTATTTTCTGCTCGACTAAAGTTCAGTGTTTGCTCTTGCTTTTTGATGCACATTTTCCAGGTTAAATTGTTGCACGGAAGCATGTGTTAGACTGATTTAGCCTCTGGTTATTAAACTCCTTTATCTGTTTAAGAACCTTTTCAGAGAAGTGTGTATGTCATTTTCTTGCATGTTGTTGTTGTTGTCCAGGCACGCTGTTGTACAGATTACATTTTGACAGATAATAGAGACTTATTACCTTCTTATCGGTTAGTTTAATCTTGTAGTCTCCACTTGGCTGTGCTGCCACCAGACAGAACACAACCTTGCAGATGGAGAGGATAAAGTCCAGACCATCCTAGTGTTTGTGGGGTCGTGGCCCCAGCAGGAGGGGGCTCCCCTCAGGCTGAGATGGAAGCATGCTGGGGCGATCGGGTTCAGAGCTGCAGAGCTTTGAGGAGAAGGGAGGTGTGTGTGTGTGTGTGTGTGTGTGAGTGTGTGTGTCATGCATAAAGAGCCTGACTGTCCCAAGGCTTGATTGGACAGGCATACACACATCCACAAAAGAAAAGCAATAGAGGAGGAAGAGGAAAAGATGCACCAGATATATTTCCCCCTTTAATGGTTTAATGGTTGTATGCAAAACCAGATTTTCAACATTCTTCACTTAAAGGGAATTTTAAAAAAGTGTTTCTGTGTAAAAGTTATAAATATTTATCGTCTTATAGCTTCCTAAATGGATTCTGTTTGGAGAAATAGTATCAATAAGCTAATGGCTAATCTGGTGACATGGCTGCTGGCTTAAAACTGCTACAGTCTGCAGAAAGGTGTGGTAATTTATGCAAGGTTTTTTTTTTTTTTACCCTTCCCAGCACTGTTAAATGTACATAACATAGTGATTTACAAGGAATTCTGAGGAGCATAAATATCACCAGCATTAAGTGTAACACTTTTGGTGCATCCAAGGGTCAAATACAGATTCAGACTAATGTCATTGTTTTCATTCAAAAGCATGTAGAGACATGAAGAAATGACATGCATTTCTCAGGCCCACAATAAATATAATAACAGTCATTAATAAACATCTACACTGTAGTAAAGTAAATGCAGAGGACATATAGAAGATGTTGGGACATTCTTCACACACCTGTAAAAAATGAATGCTTTTTAAATCATTTTCATAAAATACATTTGGTCTTTGCTGCAGTCAAGACTAACCATTACCTCATTGGTACTGTAGGATGTCAACTCTACTGCTCCAAGCAGAGGCTGTCCAGGAAGCTAAGTAAACCTGTGTATTAATTTCCTGGATGGAACGACAGAAATGAAAATCCTGTCTCAGCAGCTCCAAAACGAGGCTGTGATTCACTGACCTCAGACTAACAGCAACACGATCCCAGCTCTCACTCCAGTCACAACACTTGGAGTGACTGATGAGTGTCCCTCATTTGCCAGCAGCAACTTCTGCTGCTCATACATGGGATCTCCTCACGATGCACTCATCTAACGCATTATCGACCATGCAGCAAGTCAGAAACACTAATAAATTTACACACACACCTCCTGTCTGCTGCAGCAGCCTGTGCTCTGGGATCTCCTGTCCCAGAACACATATTACATTCATTCTGTAGGTGTATACAAACATGCAGCCCTCTCTGCAGGCGACTTTGACAGCGTCGTTGCCAGTAGAGACCATAGATGACACCCAGAGTGAGACTCCGTCCTCCCACAGCCCAAACAGGCACACACAGACTGCAAGATCACGGTTTCTGCACAGACAAAGGCTAGGGAAAAAATACTTTTGTGAAGAAGAAAAACTTGACAGTTCTAAAAGTGGATCATAGGAAGTGGGGGGAAGATCTGACAGCCACACAAACCGTTCAGCAAGCCTAAAACCGGCTTGTTTATTTCCAAGGGACTCGTCTCCAGGCGTCACAGTATCTGCCACAAGTTCTTTAGAGTGATGTGGAAATATGCAGTTGCATAAGTTGTTTAATTAGGAAAGAGAGCCCTGTGGTGCTACCTGTTCCTGGTGATGCTTAATCGTTTTCCTTCTTTCAACCACAACAAGTAATGATCAGTTTCATTAGAGGAAAGCAATCAGTTGAGTTTTCAGGGAGAGGAGGAAAATATTAAACAAAGCAGGTGATGTCCAAGAAAAATGAGAAATGGTTTAATTAAAGAGGTTAGAATAAAAACTACTGTGTAAAATCAAAGGACAGATTTTGTCTTGGTGTACTCTAATAAATGTTTCATTCTTGCTCCTTCCCTCCCTCTCTACTCGTCGGCCCCAGGCAGGGATCAGAGCAGGCCAGGGACCTCTGTCTGAGGATTTGAAGGGTTTTCCGCCGACACACGCAAACACTGAAATGTGACGTATAGGAGGGCTTTAATAGAGAGGAGAAGATCAATCAAATTGAGGCGGAGTGAAACTTTGAAAAGAACACAGTGACGGAGGGGTGTTACTGAAAGAAAGATGGAAACACGGGGCGTAAGCCACACCAACACATAACAAAGAGCAAATGGTGGAGACGCTGCTCTGTCTGTTTAAACGAGTGTCTGAGTAAATCTGTGCAAACAAACTCACTGAGGTTTGAACACAAACTAAATACAAGTAGGAGTTCTGACAGATCTCAGACCTGATGTTTTGTTTTTATTATGAATTCATCTGGTAAAGTTGTGTTTTTCCTGTTTGACCTGCAGAGTGGCCAAAAGGAACAAAATATGGTAACATTTGTTCAAAGAACAACAGGAAACAGCATTTCATAGGACAGCACACTGACAGACTGAATACAGTAAAACCCAAAACATCATAAAAACATAAACGTTTGGATTATTTTTTATTCAGTTTTTAATCTTCTTCTCATAAACGTTCAGATTTTGGTTTTAGACACATTTTTCTTTCTTTCTTTCATTTTCTGATTTATTGATGAGGCTAAAAAAAATCATTGCTTTGCTTTATTTTCCGTTTCATTGTAAATAAATTCATTCATTCAATTAAATTTAATTTATTCATCCATTTTTTTAAAGTATTTTCACTCACTCATTTATTTATTTATTTATTCACCCATTTATTGATTTATACATTCCATTTTTTACATACTTATTTGCTTGTCTGTTCATTGTGTTTCTATTTTTTAAAATCTTTTTGTCTTTATTTTTTTGCTCCTGCAGTGTTTTGTTTTTCATGTTGTTTTCTGTTCCGTGTCATTGTTGTTGTTTTCACCTCTGCTGACTGCTCTAAACAGAAGGTCGTCGTGTGGCCGCCGGATACAAAGGTCACATGCAGGATCAACCTTTGAAACACTGAATAGAGAATAAATGGCTCCATAAGTTCAGATCAGAGTAATGTGCCCTTTATTGACTCTAACTGACAACAGATTGTGTTTGAAATCGCCGCCTGTTGTTCATCCATCCTCTACCATTACTGCTTCTTTAAGCTTGTTAACGCTTGGCGTTGTTTTGGACAGCTTGTCACCCTGCTGCCCTCTGTCCCCTCTACCCCCGGCCTCGTCCCTCTGGCGCATAGCGGCACACTTCTACACGCTGCTCCCTCTCTGGCACCACAAAGACATGTCTCCTGGCTCTATTCAGACCCCATTCATCTGCATACAGGTGGTCCTCCATTCAAACCCTCGCGGGCAAACTTCTGCTTCACTGCATTTCTACATTTAGCTGGAAAAAAACCCTCATTCTTACAGTGTCAGATTCATTATAAGGCGGCGTTTTTACTCCGAGCATCTCCTGGAAAGTTGCCATGGAAGCTGAGCTGTTTTCAAATGTGCAGCAAATAAGCAATCAAAACAAGACACACACAAACAAACGGAGACAGTGTTGCGTGTGTGTGTCAGCGGGGGGTAAATGAGCCACCTCCCTCCCTCCTGGACTAACGTTGTCTCAGTATTCAGACCACAGGAATCATTAACTCTCCCAGTCAGTCAACAGGCACACTCCACTTGCTCTGTCCTCCTTTCTGTCTCCATGGGACTCACACTGGAGCCCACATACACACAAAGACACAAACAAGCCCCAGTGAAATATTTAACCACCCCATTCAGCTGGCATTGCCTCTGCCATCATTTGTTATACTGTATCTCCTCGTCTGTCTCCCTGTTTGTTCTCTCGGCTCATCTGTTGTCTCTGCTGTCTTTCCTTCCTTCTCTTTCCTCTGTTCATCTGTTCAGTTATTTCCATAAAGCTCTCATCTGCCCCTGGCGAGAACAAGTGCAGCTACTTTCTCTTCTTTTATTTTTTTACACCACCCTACTTGTTAGCATCTTTCCTTCCTCCCTCTTTTCCCCTCTCCTCCGACTTGCTGTTTGCACCCTTCTCATACATTCCGTCTTTTCTTACCCCTTGTCTCCCCACAAGTACTCCAAACAGTGCATTTTGTTAGGAGAGAATCCATTATCCTCCTCCTCCATCCTCCCACCCTCTGTCTCCTTCCTCCAGCTCTCTCCAGCTCTCGTTCCCTCACATGCTCCCGGCCTCGGCCCCTATATTCATTAACATAGCGTTAATGATCCCAGATGGACTGACATGTACTCGACGGGGGCGAAGTGTGACTCTCTTCTTCCAAGGATGTGTGTGGGCGTTTATATGTTTGTGTACGGGCACGCATGGCTGCTGGGTGCACGTGTGTACGAGCATGTAATGGAGTCTGCATGTGTGTGAATAAATGTGTTCATACAAGCTTTTGAGTAGGGAATGGAGATTGTCTTTTATTTCTTTCCTGGCAGCAGATCGCTCTGTTAGGATGTCTCATGACCTGTTTAGTTTTTTTTGAAAGTCAACAAACTTGATCAGATTTGAGCCAAGAACGGATGGATGAGTGTTTGTGAGGAATTGTTATTCAAAATTTCCAATTATCCTCTTGTGCTTTAACAGGAATCTAAATGAGTCAGATTTGCTTTGATTTTTTAAACGTTTATTTGCTTTAACAGATCAGTAGCTCCTCATGTTGAGTCATGCATTAATATGAAGACATTAGCACCAAAATACTTCATTTTAAACCAAAAAGTAACTATATGCATCTAAAACACAAGGAATCACTGCTCTAAATGACCTCTAACTACAAGTAAGTTCTAAATGCCAATCGATGCATTTATTTTTATGGTTTGGTTTTAATGAGGCACTTTAAAAACTGGCAGAAATATGGGCTTCCTTAGTTAAAAACTATTTCTACAACAGTGGTGCCATTAAGGGGGGTCCAGCCTGGGGCTATGGCCACCCCTACATCTGATGATTTATGCCCTCATCTCTGATTTTGTGAAATAAAAAACCTAAAGTAGTAAGTTTTCTAGAAATGTTAAAATGTTCACTTCCAAATTGCTGCAACATCTGATAGAAACTACCGGTAGTCTGAACCATCGTACAGAAACACATTTGAACAGAAGTCACTTTCTTGCAACAAATCTGGTTTTGAAGAAGTTTATCTGCAATGAAACAATGTCAAAATGTTTTTTTATACATCAAAATGCAGATTTGTTGCTGTGTTTCATATTAGGACCAGACTCTTAGCTGTTGGTGATAAGATGCAAACATCATTACTGCCTGACTGTTCAAATATTGGGGCTCTCAACTTCCTCACATGACTCACAGGCCTTTTGTATTACTGGAATTTTGAAAATGTTCAAAATATTTCAAGACAAATGTCCTGCCACAGAAACATGAGTGCGTGGTGGAGAACGTCGTGTTCTCCTGCATCTCTGTGTGGTGTGGTAACTGTTCTGCAGCTGATAAGAAAGCTCTGCAGAGGGTTGTGAATGCTGCACAGGAGATGGTAGGAAACCTGCCGGCTATCACAGACATTTACAGAGGAAAATGCAGGAAAAGTGCCTCCTGCATCTTTAAAGACCCCACCCACCCAGAAAACACATTGTGCCCCTCCTCTCTGGCGGGAGACGGCGAAGCATCAGATGCAGAACCACCAGGCTGAGAAACAGCTTTTACCCTGAGGCAGTGAGACTGTTGAGCTCAGACCGAGCCCTGCAGCTCAAATGCATCCAAAAAAACCCCCAAAATATCAGTGATCTTGCAAAATAACTATAAATGTACACAACTGCAGAGCTGGAACATTTCTTCCTCTGTTCATTATCACCATTAGTGTCTTTATTGGTCTTAGTTCTTATGGATCTTAGTTGTGCTTGTTTTTTCTTGAAATGCAATTTTGTAACATGTCACGCAGCAGCATTTATGATATGACAATAAATAATCCTGAATCACTGGTGTCTGGAACCTGTTTAAAACCGGTCTTTGTTTAGTTTCTGAGTCAGGAGGTGTGAGAAATATGAAACAACTTCAGGAGACAACAATCAAATTGTAAATACAACAAGGGTGAACTGTAAACAAGGGCATGAACTAAACCGCAACAAGACACTTTGCATGTTGCCATTTATTCTCAGTTTTGACATTCACCACTAATTCACTGTGATTACAGCTAAAAGTTTGCATATTAGTTTGTTTTATTGTTTATGCAAATGTGTCTCTAATTAGTGGCCAAAACATGCAGCCCAGTGAGTTACAGGCTGCAGGAGTTAAAAAAGTTTCATGGCAGGAGCCCCTGGTTCTGCAGAACATGTCAAAAACTCAATAAAGTTCTTCTGTTTTTTAAAATATATTAAACTCTCAAGTAGATTATGATAAAAATGATAACAGTCTTTGTTTTCAAGTTGGTGAACTTTATGCAGAAAGGTCATGCTTCTACACACAAGGTGAAGAGTGGAAGGACAAGGTCCACCGTGTAATGTTTAACAAGCCTGTTGTGTAAGAAGTTGATCTCAGACTTTATATCCTGCTGCCAAGATGGACTGAAGACTGAGTCAGGTTTCATCACCTCACACCAGCTTCACCATCGTGGAGCTGAAATGGAGCAAATCTCAGTAACAAAGTTATCAAATGTTTCCATCTTAAATCATTTTATTACAAATATACCTCAAAGGATCAGCCATGCAGTTCCACCTGCTGCTGAGCAGGTTTAGGTAACAAGTGTTTCACATGCACAAACAAACACACAGATGCACACTTAAAGTCTGCTGAGGTTACAGTGTTACAGGTGCAAGGGCAAAGTTCATGTAAGGCATGGATACACTGGCATTCTCTAAATGCATCCACACATTCCCTGACCCACCCACACCATCCTTCCAAATATAGTTTACTACTCTTTCTCTTGTTCTATAAATCCCAAAGGGCCTGCACTCTAAAACGAAACTTCCATCGATGAGAAAACGTTCCAAACAACTTCATATTTAAATCCTTCTCTGCAGCGCAACTTTTTTCTCTGGTTCTTTTTTCTTGGCAAGTTTTCCAGCCCTGTCACGCTGTCCTCTCTGCCTCCTGTTCCGTCTCTCTCTGTTCTTTCTTTGTCCGTCGTTGGCATGGTCACGATTGTTGCATAATTGCACAGTTGCTTAATTATCAAGAACGCTCAGTCTAGCACTTACCATGTCAGGAGGAGCCTGTCCTAATTCTGTTCTACACGAGAATACACAACACACACACACAGTCAATCATCTGAACAATCATCTTTGATTCTGTTGATTCATTTTCTTGTAGCACAAAGCTAACACCTGCAGATGAATTACACTGAAGGAGCATCACCCAACGAAAACTCTCATCCACATTTAGTCACTTAGTCACTTGTTATGTGCTGGATTCACATCCAGGAGGATGTCGCACCATATTGCATTTGCGCAACTTTGCAAAGAATCCTACAAGCAAACTATGCAAACAGTAATTGTGATGAACAGGAATCATTCTGAGTGGAAGTGAGGCAAATGTGCATCTGGAGGAGATTGTCCGACGCAGCACTGGAAATCAATTTGGAGAGAAAAGCTTATAAATTATTGATGCACTAACTGGTCAAACACAAGTTGTGTATTTGTGTGCAGCTCTGGGCAAAGAATGGTCACCATGGTGATCTCTTAACCCGGGGTCTTTTAAACGACACAAGTGGGTGGTGGAGTCTTGTCAAGCTATCAGACATCCTCACACACATTTCTATGTAAACACATTCGACTTGTTGTTCCAGTAAACGCTTTGTTTTGACAGTGGGATGATTTTCTGAAGGTTTCATAAAGAAAGAGCTCAAAATGGCAGATTGTTACACTATCAAGTAACAAGTAAGCTATTTTATAACTTTCACACACAAAAATCACTTGAAGATGGCTGAAATATCCCTTTAATGCTTGATTTAATTGACATTTTTAAAATCGGGGCAATATATAATAAAAATATTAAAAGAGGTGTATTGTAAACAGTATTGTACAGTCCCTGGCAAGGAGTTGGATAAAAACTGAATATGTAAGTGGAATAGGAATTCACAAAACATTTACATAAAATAACAAATTATTAAATAAGACACTAAGTCAGTAGTCAAAACAATAATTACCATGATGGGTGCAACTTTGCTGTGGTAAAATCCAAAGTTTTGTTAAGCGTAAGAAGGACTGAAGACCTGTCAAACTAATGGTGCTGGAGAGGTTTTATCCTAAGTGCACTACTTCAGAATAAACCGAGCGGTCTGAGAGATGCTTTTCATGCCTCAGACCAACTTAAGGTGCTGTAAAGAAAATTTAAAATAATAATTGCATCTAAATATGCACTTGATGCATCAATAGAGAGTTTCTTCTAAAGTTTGAAAGATTAAATGTCTCTCAGCTGTTTGACATGATGTTATTTTATATTTAAGTGCCTGTGAGGCTGGTGACTGTAAACTATTGTCCAAAAAATGGTAAATAAAGTTCTCTTGAATTGGACTGAAAGTGAGAGTTTGGTCAAGGGTAACACCCAGAGTATCTTAAACCGTCTACATTTGAACATTTTGTCTGATCCAGGTCACTTATTAATGTTGTGTCAACCTCTGATGCAGTTTTCCCACAAGTGTACAACACAGTGTCATCAGCATACAACATTATACCAATGTTTTTACCCACAGGAAAAAGCGGGGCCCCTCAAACAGACCCCTGCTGAACTCCTACTGTGCCTTATTTGAATGCAGATAGAATGTTTTCAGCCTTGTTCACTCAGGTCGGGTTTGTACATGTATGGAAAGGTCATAATTTCCCAGTTTGTATAGTGACTGGTCGTCTCAAAAGCCTGATGAAGATCAAGGAAGACTGCTCCCACCACTTCTCTCTGAAGGTTAGTTTTTATTTCTTCAGTCAAAACGCACCATGCTGTTTCAGTCGAGTGTTTTTCATAAACCAAAAACAGCCTCGGAATCAAGGTGTTCTGTTATAACCATTTCAGTGACCTTACAAAAACCTGGAAGAACTGATAAGAATGCACAGATTTATAGATTATTTTAGCTAAAGATGAACCATAAGCTCTTTAAAAATGAAGTTTTGAGACGAAACATGTTATTTGCTGTATTGTTTGAAAGGTTGAACTAATTTTTCCAATCTTTATTTGTGAGTGTTGATAGACCCAGCACCGGTTTCAGGCTGATTTTACAGAAACGTCTCAGCTGTTTGATAAAAACAACCATTAGATTTTGTAGCAATGAGACAGCCGTTTTAAAAAAGTCATTAATACTGTATACTGTTGCACTCAGTGTTTTCCTTTCCAATAAATTTGTTGACGTTTTTCCATAATCATTACAGTATCTGTTTCCTGTTTCTAAGAACACCCATAAGATCACAATCAGATTACAAGTCTGGAATTCTGGTATTTTAATGTTTTAATACCTTTAAGTTTGCACCATGGGAACACAAATCACCCAACCGGTGAGAAACGTTACCGCAAATAACCTTCCCTCTAACTATGCACACCTTCTCTATCTGCAAACCCTTTGTAATCCAGCAGCAAACACAGACCCCCTTAAATTAGTAGGTTGAGTCAGAAATGTCCTCATTAGATCCACTAGCAGTCACACAGGAGCTTAGGCAGACCACACACCAACACATAAACACATGCAAGGAGGGCTGCATACTTTATCCTTGGCAGATGGATACAAGCACAACATGTTCCAGTGGGATTTCCCCCAGCACCACCAAACCTGTATGGCAGAGGGTCGTTCGTGCACAAAGATAGGCACACTTAACTTGAGTGATTTATTGACACTCAGACAGTGAAGTGATGCACATTTGAAAGTGTCGACAGGTTGCAGGTCCAGTTTTCTGACAATAGAAGGGTTGAGGAAAGGTCAGGTCACATTTTGGAGGTTAGAACAGGCGGTGAGGGGAAGGGGTGGTGGTCGCTTCTCCAACTCCTAATAGCTAACAGATGGTGTCCTTTACCAGAATAAAATGACTCTGATTCAGTAGGAAACACACACTGATACACTGAATCTGCCAGGAGGTGATCTAAGAAATGTTTTAGATATTAAAGATTAGAGACCCACCTCAAAAACACACTTGAATACTGAAGAGGTGCTCTAGATTAAAAAATAAATATATAGACAAAGGTAAAATTAGATACATTTCAAACATTAGAATATAGGTAAATAATTTTTATGTTTAAAGATTTCTTACATACAGAGTGAAATATTTCAAGCCTTTATTTAATGTAATTTTGATGATTATGGCTTATAAACCCAAAAGGGACAATTTAGAATACCACATATGATCAGTAAAAATGATATTTTAAACAGAAATATCAGGCTGTTGACAAGCATGTTCATACTCAGTGCTTGGCTGGACCTCCTTCTGCTTTAACTCCTGCATCGATGCAGCGTTGCATGGAGGTGATCAGCCTGTGGCTCTGCTGAGGTTTAAAGGATCCCAGGTTGATTTGATAGCAGACTTCAGGTCGTCTCTTGACCCTCTCTATGGGGTTCAGGTCAGTGGCCAATCAGAGCTCAGTAACACCATGGTCACGGAAGCAGCTTTTGGGTCCTTTGGCAGTGTGGACAGGTGACAAGTCTGGAAAATGAAATTCTAATTTTTATCTTTTTTCCCCCAATTTTTTTAAAGGTCTTTAAAACTTCAACAACAACAAAAGAAAGCATTTTTATAAAACTCAGTTTCACATTACACAATGAGAAAAATGAAGACACTTCTGCAGGAATCAGCCCAGAATGCACGGTTAGTGATGCAACACAATGCAGCAGCTTTCAGATCTTGTGAATAACCGCGTAAACCTATGCAAGGAACGGTTCAGTGATCAGTTAGAGATGATTTCATTAAAATGGTGTTCAGTTGTTATGAACAGACTGGACGTTAGCTCATCGATCTGGTCAGAACTGAGTTTTGTTTTCCAAACTGAGGTTGGCCAGAGAGAAACAAACTATCGTAATTATTGTTCATATCCTTTCACAGAACTCGACTTTATAAGACCTGAACTATTTCTTCAAAATGACACATTGTTAAAGCTTTTTGTGAAGCTTAATTCTGAAGCGCTATCCAGGCTCAGCTCAACCGTCTCTCAGCGGTGGAGACATGCAGCCCATCAGCTCACAAGCCAGAGGTCACATTAAATCACGACTTCAGCGTATAATGAGCAGTCAAAGAACAGTCCTCGGCAGGATTACAACATTCTCGGAAGTCTGTATTATTAGACGATTAAAACCAATCGCATTACTGCGCGCACGTCTATGGAAGGCAGATAATGTATGGAAAGAAGGAGCTCTTAGTCCAGTCATAACAGGCTTATGCTGAAAGTCTATGAGCTTCAAATCACCTAGGATTATTGTTGTTAACTCCTGGTATTTGTCCTCTAATCTGCACAGAGCCTCACCTGTAAAAACATGAAAAAAGTGGAGCATTAAAAATCAACCCTGCAGTGTTCCAGAGGACTGATTTAATGCTTATCTCAGTGTTTGTACAGGGTAACACCTTTCACCCCCCTCTGCTCTCCAGTAGCAGAATACAAGACTAATCCCATTACTGGATAGTATATGAAAGTCGATTAATGTCATTATCACTGTTATGGTACGTGTTTGTGTTTGTAATAGAAGGAGAACCCAAATGAAGATCACCAAGGGCAGGAAGATGAGGAGAATTTCCTTAGAACTCAACAGAAAGTCCTACGGAGGCAGATGAGGTCCAAAACATCCGATCAACTGTAAATACAATGATCGCAATGGCAATCTATAACATGATATAATAATCCAAACATGATGGTGCTGCTGCGTAACCATAACAACCACCACATTGTTGGAGGAGCAAACGCTCAAATGTGAGCTGAAGAATGTCAGTGAACTCTGTTTCCCTCCAGCTGAGGCTTCAGACAAACAGAAAAAATGACGACTGGCCTTGAAGATTTGTTGGTTTTTGCAACAAAGTTTTAGGATATTTCTTCAATTGATCAAAAAATGAAGTTTTAAATGGTTGAAGATGTTTCTCAAGCATTCCAGAACTGATGTCAGGATGTTGTTTTAGGGGAGTTTAGTGGTTGAATAGTTTCTTTTAAAGTATCAGCAATCATCAAATCAACCTCCCATTTGCATTTTAGAGCATCTATTTGCTATAATATGTTATGGGATGTAATTCATTCAGGAATGTAGTCAAAGTGTTAGTCTCATCTGGGCTCTGAGATTACTGCAGTTTTATTGTGTGTGCAGAAAAAGAAAGAAGATCTATGAACAGGTTTACCTGTCAGAGGATCAACTTTTTAAAAAGACTAACTCAGGTTTAGGGGTTTGAGCCTTTGAGCCCTGCTGTCTCCACTATTATTTTACATTTTCTTCTCAAATGATTTTTTTTTTTTTTTTTGTAATTGTTATTGGTTAATATAGTGTATGTGGAATATAATTTTTTAATCCCATGTATAGAAAAAAAGCCCAGAAATGTAATTTTTATTATAAATATTGTTTTACACAATCACATTAAATCACATTACGTAAAACCAGCAGAAAACCTGATAGACTTCAGCCAAATGTAGCGCGCCTGTTTGATAAGTGATGTCTTTATGATGACGAGGAGTTCTGATGCTACTGACTCCATTACAGACATCTCTGTGTGTCTGTCTGATGCTTCAGTAATAATGTGGTAAATGTGTGCATTAATAAAGACAGTCTGAAAAGATCATAATAAAAAATGAGTTTCTGTCTCTGTTAGGTAACGTTTTGTCTGGTGAGCCGTGTGCAGAAGAGCCGTGTATTTAATAAACACATCATTGGTTTCCATGTTGTAACAGGAAACTGCTGAATGCTTCTGTAGTTGATTGGAAGTTATTTGACTCTTTACTCTTTTATATCTATTTAAAATATAATAAGATGAAAAAATAATCAAACTTGTTATGAACTCATGTGTTTCTATTGCAAACAAGATGAAACAAATCTAAACAAAACGACTAAAACTGATGGAATAAAACCTGGAATAAAAATAAATTAAAACCAGTAAAATACAATAATAAATAAATTAAATGAAGTTTCCTCTGAATGTTAATTTGATGGCCAACCTTTTTGTCTTTTAATTATAAAAACAACACACAGTAATGGTAAAATTCTTTTCCTTACAACAGAGGATGTTCTAGTGGTCAGAATCCTGATGGACATTCCAGCTGGACTTTCCTGAGATAAAACGAAGTGCTAAAGGCTAATCCTCAAGGATGTGTGCACAGAGGTGAAGAAACTCAATATATGAGGCAGCACCGAGTTCAATTCAGTTAGTGACTTTTTATTTATTTATTTGATATAAGGCCATTCTACAACAGAAGTAATATCAGGATACTTTTTGAACCAAACTAGTTCTGGGTTCAGTCAGTGAGTGATGTTCTGTCTGAGTTGATGCTCGGTGGAGCTTCAGCTGCTCATGTGTTCACCACCATATCTGATTCATCATGTGTGGACAGCATATGTTAGAATGATTGTTGTTTCCATGGTAACAAAGTAAATGGTTTAATTAAATGTAACTGTCTCTGGAGAGCTGGGTGTTAGAGGTATGGGCTGCTTGAGGTGCATCACATGCACTGATGCAAACATATATTTATAGATTTTTAGAAACATACAGTTTTTTTTAAATGTGTCCTTTTATATGTATGTAACTGCAGAAAAATACTCTCCCTCCTCGCTCCAAAATATTACAGTTTTATTACCCGGCTTGACATTAAAGGATTATTAGGAATCACAAGCGTTCGTGTGATCAGCCAAACAACACTGATATGAATGTTAATGAATGGTAATCCTTTTTCTTTCAGGGATCGTCTCACTGCTCCCAGACTATGTTTCCTGTAAGATTTTATTTTAAACGTGTTAAAAGTAAAGGTGTTACAAACCTGAAGTTTGATTAAAGTAAGTTTGGTGAGTGGTTTGAATGCAAAGTGAATCAGAAACTCCCAGAGGCTTAGAAAAAGCACTCAGGTCGAACTCAGTCAAGGTTGTCATTCTCTGCAAGGCACGTGTGTGTAGGTGTGTGTTTGTGTGTGTGTATAGGTGTGTGTGTGTGTGTGTGTGTATAGATGTGTGTTTGTGTGTGTTAATAAGCAAAGAAACTGTGAGCTGCTGTTTTAATTTCTGAGTGAAAGCTGTTTATTGTGGTGCTGTAATGGATGGTCTGAATAAAAGCTGATGTTTCTGTTTCCAGAAGAATCTTGACTGCAGTCCTCCATGTTGGTTAACTCATTTCTTTATACTTTTTGTAATCTTTTAAGGCGACCTGGATCAGAAGCTCCAGGTTTTCTGAAGGTCTTTTATGGTTTATCACTTTTCCTCTCCCAACGTTTTGGGTTTTGAGGCCAAAAACAGTGCTGCTGTCCTGGATGTGATGGACGTACGTCTCAAAGCTTTGGGGTACATGATACATTTTAAAAGATTTGTGCACTATGTGCTCCTATTGGCTGGTCTGACTTATCTTTGCAGACTGAAGCACTGGTTTACTGTTTTTTCATTTATAAGCACATTTTGGGCCAGCTGTCTTCATATCTTCAGACATTGAATCAGAAAAGTTCAGGTGGATAGAGTCTCTGGTTCCAGGATGTCTTCATTTAAACTTAAAAAAAACATTAAAATAAACGGCACCTTCTGACTTGGATTGCAGACAAAGAGACCTGAGAATTAGAGATATGTTCTCTTGAACATTTTTAGGTAAGATAACTCTGACTATAGATGTTTCATCTGATTGATTTGGATCTAGATGCTGACTGTCTGTGTTTGTGTGCTTTAATTGTAACCTATCCTGTCTTCATCTGAACTCCTATACCTGCTCGTGGTTCTCTTGAAAAATAGATTTTAACTTCCTGGTCAAATAAAGGTTAATGATAATAAAAGGTAAATACTCCAGTATTTGACTATTTTCTGTGGAATTTTGTTTGTTAAGCTGCATAAACCCAATATATAAATCTTCCAGGCATAAAAAGGCTTCATAGCTCAATGGATGAATCAGTGTTGCGTCAACATAGAACAGGAAAAACACATTTATTAAAATATTTAGGCATTTTGTTCTCAACAACCTATCACAAAGACACACACACACACACACACACACACACACAAAAGTCACATGACCTGTTTGTTGGCCTTTCTCTGATTTTGTGACCACTTTCCAGTGAGGTTGCTGGTTGATTTTGTCTTGTTTGTCTGGGTAGCAGCGAGGCGGTGAAACAACCCAACGTGCTCAAAGGTTTCGCGCTGACATTTCTAATTACAGAGCAGGATGCAGGTGGACAGAGGGCTGTTAGAGCGCGGTGGTGTGTTCAGACTGAGCGCTTTAATTACCAGCAGACCGGACTCAGCCTGGCACAGACAGGCTCTGTCCACCGGGCCGAGGTGTTAAACCCCCCGTGGCTCTCATTAGAGGACACGGGCTAATGAGTGACTGGAAACACACTGGAACACATTCACATCATGTCCGGAGCTCGCTCTGCTTTTACTACGTTCTGCCAAGCTTAATTTCACACTCCTGCCTCCAGTGACACACACGTGCCTGTACCCTGAGATGGGTGTGATTTTAAATGGTAGCATTATGAATGAAGCTGGGGAAAGCCAATTATGAGTGCATGATTCTGATTATAAAATCCGTATGACTGTGTGTGTGGAAGGAAGGACATGACCAGGAGGGAAAGTTTTACTGAAGAAATACAAGAACGCAGTGGAGCTGTAGAGAGAGAGAGAGAGAGAGAGAGAGAGAGAGAGAGAGAGAGAGAGAGAGAGAGAGAGAGAGAGAGAGAGAGAGAGAGAAAAGAGAGAATGTTTCCAGAGAAACAAGAAAGTTGAGGGAGGTGGTGACCCAGAGAGGGAAGACAAGAAATGTGGAGCAGGATAGCGTGAAAGGGTGAGGAGGTAACCTGATCCCTCTCCTGATAAAGCCAAATTTATTTTAGAGCGGAGCAGAAACAGCTCCGTGTCACCATGCAGAAGTCCACTGGTGAGGAAATGACATCATGTGGATTTAAGAGATGAAATCATGATCAGGTTGAGCTAGAAAAAGTGAAGCGAGGGACATAAATTCATGTAAATCTAAGACTCCTTCACAGGATGAAGGTCTTACTAAAATCAACCAGCGTGGATGGACTTTGCAGGGAGAGGTCTTCATTGAAATGATAGGTCCAAGTTACTCATGAGGATGGACAAAACTTCCATAGAGAGGTAACGGTGGTTTACTCTTATGGTAGTAGCATATCGTAGCGTGTGATCTAGTGTGTTGGCGTCGGATCTTTGTGAGACCTTTCTGCTGACGTCTGGGAAACAGAACCTGTTTGTTGAGTACTAGTGTAGCATCACACTGAAGGTGGATTTCCAAATTTGTAGCAAACCAGTTACTCTCTATAGGGCGTGGAGGTTGTGGGTCTAAGGCTGATTTCTGCATGATGCAGACCTTTCTGTTGGCCCTCTGTGCTCCTGTATTTCTGTATGCTGCCAGAGAGCTGGTGGATGTGTTCCCAAATGCAGGAGTCCTAATGGAAATCACGAGGCTGGTGTTGAGCAGCTGAAGTGTGACCAAAAGGAACAAAGAACAAGCATTTTTTAATGGCTGCACGAACCCGCACCGTCTACATGTTTCCTCATTTTATCTCTTTCTGAGAATGTGTATCATGATGTTTGATATTGTTTGAATACTTCAGCTTCTGACCTTTGCATCACCTTCTAGTAGATGTATGGTCTAACAACCATGCCCACGTAAAGCACAAATAGGGAGCATGTGAGTTGATGGCAATTTTGAAAACAGATGTACCTTTTATCATCCACTGAATGTAAATTGGCTCCTGTGGGAGGAGGTCTTGAGAAAGCTGCCTGACTTTATGTAAAGGTCAGATTTAAGTGGACCCTGACTGACTGGGATGATTATTCACAGTCGTTCAAAAATCACATAAAACACTGTTCAACCTGCTGATATCAACTCAAAAGGCCAACTTAGTGACATCACTGTTTCCTCAGGCGTTGCCGTCAAAGGGTTACGGGTCTCTGAGGTTTGGGTGGTGTGTTTCAAAGTGTTTCAAACACTTTTGGATCAAGCGTATTCAACATTTTGTTCCTTCAGCTGCTGCCTTATGGGGAGGATGTCTGAATGTGGAGACGAGCAACTCTTGAAACAAGACCAGTCCCACTCAGATTGTCCGTCTGACCCATTAAAGGAAACACTGGATTAATCACACACGCTGCTGTCCAACTTATTCATCCACACGGACTGCCTTGCCCTACATCTAACATCTGTAAGTTTCACACAGATATCAGCACTAAGCCCTGCTTATACATGTCACCGCAGACACCTACTGCAGATTAAAGGACCTCAGTCTGCTGCTGGAGTTAATACAGATGTTAGATTTTTTTAAAAGGCCACACGTGTGCTTTGTGAATTAAGCAGAAGGGTGGTTAACTGGGGCAGTGTTTCACACATTCAGCCCTGATCTTTGTGTCCTTAATAAAGTGTCCAGTCCATTAGAGACTCTAGAAGCAGGCCCGATAATTACAGTCAAACCTGGATTTGGTTGTGTGGTCTCAGGAGGATCCTACCAGGCTACATTTAATTGACAGATGCCTGGTCAGTTCGTATCAATGAAAAAAGTCACGCTGTTTTGTTTCTGTCAAGCTGAGAGCTGAAGAGATGAAAGGACAGGAGAGGTTTGAGTAGAGAGAAAAAGATGGAAACGGGGGGCCAAGCAGAGGGTGGTAAATTGTAATTAAGTCCTGTTTCCCTTTGGTCAGCCAGCTTGGGTTACTGTGGCAACAACAGGAACAGCTGGGTGGTAATATGAGGTAAAAAACGAGTAATTTCTCCTCATAGCGCTGGCTGCCAGAACTAACCGCTCATTAAAACGCAGCCAAAAGATGCTAATCAGCAACCTGACGTGTCATTCGCTTCACGCTGATGCTACGTGATGTATGCACCACAAGCATGAGAGTACGTGCACTCGGTCACAGCAAGCTCCGTAATATTAGAAAATGCTGAGAAGGTGTGTGAGTGTGCACCTTGCTCCAGAGCAGATAAGGAAGTTGTAGAGAAAGATGTAAAACAGGAGCATGACCGCGCGTTCTGCTGTAATTGTTATCGTCAGTCGATAAAACTTTTATTGCAGGGCAGGTGCAAAGTCCAGCTCTGCTCCTGAGGCTGAGCTGTTTGAGCCAAACGATGTGAAACGTTCCTTTCTGTGTGAGCGTGGAATATATTAAACTCTCACAGAGACAGGCACAGCGGCGCTCACGAGGCTCACACAGCAGCCATTGTGTCCTCGTCAGGCCAATCCATTGTCTCTGGTTGTGCATGCATGTGCATATTTGAGCAACAGGCTGTGGAAGGTGTAGGAATTAATGCATACATGCATTATGGCATGCAAGTTTAAGCTGGGGGAGTCACTGAACTTTGGTAGGGCAGAAACTCCCCGTGGAGCTTTTTCTTATCTCACGTTAAACAGAGGTGACATCATGGCTGCCGGTAAGGCGGACTGATGATACTACACTATTTACATCACCAGAAACACCACACGCGTTTACCTCACCACCGTATTCCCCTCATATGACTCAACCATTACCGCCATTCTCCTGTTTGATACTACGATGCGCTCAACTCGGGGAATCTGAAACCCCACGCTCAGTGTTACCGGTCAAGTATTTGCACTATAATGCAAAATTGTCACTTATCTCCTTGTGTTTGCTGGGATGTTGTTACTTTACATTAGATTTGGTTTCAGGAGACAAGCAGACTGAGAAAAGCAAACAGTTAAAGTGCAGTGAGTCAACATCAGCTGAGCTGCTAATGGAGCTGTGACCGTTTCATTTAGGACTGAGGCATTTTCCTAAAGTGTCTGCTGTCTTTCCACTGAGTGGTGGGTTTTCTCTTTGCTCTGCTGAAACATGTTCTGACTGAACTCTTGTTGTTCTGCCCTGATTTATTTCAACCAGTTCACCAGTTTGCCTTATTTCTTCTATTAAAGCATCCATTAGTTCCAGAACAGCTTCGTTTTCTTCACTCTTTCTTCCATAAATGTCCTCTCTGGAATCCACGAGACCGAAATCAGCCTGAGTGCTGATGAACTTTAACCTATGAGGTTATCTGCTCACAGTCATGCAAAACAAGTGATCTTATGAGTTCTTATAACTGTGATTTTACTGCCTCCAGGTTCTTCAGCGTGTTTTATGAAGTAAAGTTATTCAAATCTTAAACTGAGTTTATAGTTTTATCTGCATTTTTCATGTAAAAGAATGTAAGAAAAATATCTGGTCTTATAACAAACTTCAAGCAGTGTCAGAAGTTTTCTGGGAATTCCTGCTATATTTCCTTTTCTCCATCCTCCTTCCCTTCTTTATAGATAATAAAAGCATGCATCTTTCATTACTGGACTACCAGCCTATCTCTGTTGGGTGTTTTTAATCAGGTTCTGCTGCAGCAAGAAGTTGTGCAGACTGGCATCTAAAAACATTATACAGTATATCTCAGAAGGAAATTACAAGCTTAGGTTAGAAGTTACTGTAGGATGGGTAGATCTGAAGAAGCCTCTGACTGAAGACAAGTTGTTGTTGAATCAAGCTAGCAGTTCAATGAGCTGCAGAGATGATGTTTCACAGCATGTTCTGGATTACATAATCTGCTGTTGACAAGCCCTGCTAATCCACCTCTTTTGCTTTTTCTGCTCCTCTTTAAATCTCTGCCTGCTGGTCTCATTGAAGTGCCTCATTGGCAGTGAGGCGTTGGAGTTCTGGAGATATGATCCTGCAGCCACGTCTCAGTGAAACACGATATTCTGGTTTGTCCGTCTTGTTACTGAGAAATCTCTCGTTCCCCGTTCTGACTGATGGAAGCGATGGTTTAAACGTCCTCTATTCCTCTCTTTCTCTCTGCTCTTCATTCATCTCTTCTTCTTTAACTCATCTGGGATTTTAGGTCACAGTTTGGATGATACTTGAGCTTTTATGATGTCAATTAGCTGCTCCCTCTTGTTAACAAGTCTCGTTATGGTTATGCATCTCAACAAGTGGCTCAAAATCACAAAAGAAAAAAAAAAATCAATGGCTTCAATCAGGAAAATGATGAAGAAAAGTCCCAAAACAAAAATCACTTGTAAGAAAACAGAGCTACTGAAACAAGCTGCCGCCTTGCTCTGTGCAACAGTAGAACATGGCATCATGTGAGCCGACTCACGACTAATGCTATTTGTTTATGTTTGCAAATGTAAATAGACTATATACATTAAAAAACATAATGTGACTGATTTGGTCTCAGGCCCAGCTCAGACTAGCTGTTAGCTCTTTATTTGGGTCTGAATAATCTATTTCTCCTAACTGAGGTCATTCAATGAGCTATCTATAATAATCGTAACTTTTGCACAGGACCTCCCTTCAAAACAGGAATATTTGCTGCAGCTCAGATCAAAGTTTCTGCTCCTCTCTCCGTGTTCTGAATCACTTCATGCCTCCAACAATCTCTGTCAGGTTTCCTCGTACCACAGAGCTCCTTGTGACTGTCAAAAATCTGGTTGTTTCTGGCCGCTGATGGATCTAAAAAGAATTCTGTTTTTGTCCGAGGGGAAACAATTAGAGCAGTGTGTGCTTTGAGTTGGTGGGTGTTATGTACCGTCGTGGGAAGAGCAGCCGTTCAAGGCTGTCTCTGAACAAACTCATTAACTGACCATTTGTTAGGCCGGAGACAGATCCAAACAAGCTAAAGAAAAGAGAAAAGAGATTCATGACCACGAAGAACAGGAAGTGAATTTAAAAGTAGAAAGGAAGAGAAAGTTTGCTTTGGCTTAATGATTATGTAAAGTCTGCTAATTTTATTCAGTTTGTGCAGTTGATGCAAAAACACTCAAACCCTTAGAACAGATTAGTTGAAACAGGACCACGACTCAGGAACACCTTTTGTTGGAAGTTCTCCCTGCATCCATACTTTATTGAGTAACAGATCCAAGACGCCCAGATGTTAAAATCCCCAGATACTCTCCAGCTCCTCCTGGGGGGTCCAAGGCGTTCCCTACTCCCTCCTCCAGAGGGAGGCAACCGAGGCGCTCCAGTCAGGAGTCTGAACCACCTCCTTCTGATGAGGAGGAGCAGCAGCTCAGACCTCTCCAGGGCTGATGGAACGTCTCATCTCAGGCTGAGTCCATCTACTCTAAGGAGGATCTTGTTGTTTTGGTCACAATCCAAATGTGATCAAAGGTAAAGGTTGCATTGTATAATCAAGAGTTTCTGCTCTCAGCTCAGATCCTTCTTCACCTGATCAGCCCTCGTTACTGCAGATGAAGTCAGTTCATTATTTCATCTCCCCCTAAACGCGACCCAGAGGTTCACTCCTACCCCAGAGAGGACATCCGCCTCAGATTTACCTTTTAAAGTGACCCCAGCAGCCCGTGAACGAATTTAACAATAAAATATTAAATCTTTGTGGACAGAAGCATCAGCTGACCATGATGCAACATGGTCTAAGATGTGTTTTCACTAAGAGGCACGGTGATCCACTGGGACTAACGGTGTTCTAATGGGCCCGTTTCAGGGCAGGGAAAGCATAACGAGGGCTGCATTCCATTACACACTGGTTGTTCTGTAAAACTGATTCTACATGGAATGCAGCCCTCATTATTACACCTGTCCTCTTGCAGGTTTTGTTTTGGGTCACAACTTTGATTCTCTGTATGATCATGAAAAAATGGGAGCAGGCATCAATCAGTCTAAGACGCCCCCTCTGAGACAGAACGTCCAGATGTTCCCAGATTATACCCATCATCCATCACCCCCTCCATCCTGAGTGTCCCACTGACTTACTGCTGTTGATATGTGTAATCCTCTCTTTTATCTCCTTTTTCTCTTCCTCCCATTCTCATGCCATCATTATGTATTTGTCTGATCGTCACTCTTCCTGTCTAATCTCCTTTCCAGCTCAAGTGATATTTTGGAACTCATCTTGTATAAGTGTCCTGTGGTGGATCTACAGTCCCAGGCTATTTTTAGCCCTCAACAGACGTGTGTGTGTGTTAATGTGAGTTAAAGTCAGTCCTGTTGATGTGTGTTCATCAGGTACTTGAATTTATTAGGTTTTATGTGTCGGTTCTTTTTTACTGGAGCTGTTTAACAAATATGGTCAAATCGTCTTTAATGCATTACATCACAAAAAGTTTTGTTGTATATTTAATCTTTTTTTTTCATGTTCAGCCAAAAATAGATAAATCATCATGTCTGAGATAAGATTAGGATTAAACCTGTTTTCTGTTTGTACAAATGCACATTATGCGTTTAAACAACAACATTAAAACTATCATGTTTTTGTTGTCTACATTTTTTGCCGTTTTAACTAAAAAGAGCAAATTGTAAAAACCTTCAATGTAAAAACTAAAACAGCTTTTAGCGAGATGCCTGTATGAGTTTAGATCCACATTATCAAAAGGCATCTCCTGTTTCAGACAATGAACTCAATTTAAAGACATCTTGGTCACATGTGATCAGGGACATGCAGAAAACAGACAAACTGTTTGTCTGGTCAAATTTTTACCTCCTGCCCATCCTGGGTTTAGTTGTGTTGAGAACAGACCTGACCTAACTGTGTTCCAGTTGCATGTCAGAAAACAGCTGTATTAATTACCTGAACAGTGAATTAGTCAGGAACCTCCACTTTTCAGAGTCAGACGATGGATGAGTGAGCATCTTGATCACAGCCCTAGAAAACATGGCAGCATCTGTAAATGGGATTAACCCTTGCTCTGTTCCTATTTGGGGGCCTACGGAGTTTTCTCGTCTTTTGGGATCAATTTGACCCCTAAGACAGCACGAGGCTTCATTTTCAACAATACAAATAGTAGTTTATAATGTCATTTTTGAGCATCAAATAACTAATTACATCTAAATTTATTAGATTTTTGAACATGAGCAGCAAGATAAGAACAACTAATGTGGATGAAACTGTTGGTACCCTTCTGTTAAAGGCATTCTATGCAGTTCTGGCATGTTTTTAGCATCCCCTAGTGTCCGTTTTAAATCACTGTCGTAAAATCTTTGCTCAGAAACACCTAAATGTAACTGTTGAAATGTCTCCTCAGCCTTCAATACATTACATGGAGGATCATGAGCTAAAAACACTCCGGCACTAGCATAGCAGCTTGGGTTAGCCTAACCCTCACGAGATACGGGACTTTGTGAGAGTTCAGAACACCAAACCAGAGACTCAGAAGTTGCAAACGTGGTATTCTGGGCACAAGCAGCAGATGGGGCTGAGTGACTTTCATTAAGCCTGTAAAGAGTCAGATTAGCACAGACTGGCTCAAGAAAAAGAGTTAAAAATATGATAAAGTTACATAGTGTGCCTTTAAAGAGAGAAAAATCCACAGTGGATACTAATATAACTTAAAACTGACAAAAAATAATAATGTTAACAATAATAATAATAATAACAACAACAATAAATCAGATGTTTATTTTAGAAAATCTAACAAATGAAACTGGCCTGGAGAAAACTTCTGGTTCTTAATTTGAAAACATGTTGATAACGTGTTGCCCAACTTTTGAAGGCAGTCAGGTGATTTCTGCAGCTCTCAGTGAGACCTCTGCACCTGTCGACAGGTATTAAATGGTTCCAGCTGCCGCAGGTCTGAAGGGTTTCTTCTCCAGATGTTTCAGCTCCTTCACCAGATGTTCATCAGGATTTAGATCAGGGCTCATCGAAGGCCAGAATGGACACTTTACAGCTCTCTAGTGAGACCTCATTGTGCTCTGAACAGACCCAAGACCCCCTGATCAGATGCAGCAAAGTCCCAGTGAGTTGTATTTTTTATAAAATTTCTAGAAAGGAAAAGGAGGCAGATTAAAACATAAAACACAAAACCGCCAAACGTTCTTCTTCTAGTGATTGAGAATATTTCCTTTAACCATTATGTGACACAAGCATTGAATGATCTGAGACCTCATCTGACTGGATACAAAGGATTAAAAGTGATTTTCAAGCATTAGATAACAAAACCGTGAACTAGATAGCTGTGATGTGCAGCTCATTAATAACAAGCATCTGAAACATGTTGGACCTCATGTCACAGCTCTAACAGGAGCACTGCTGATATAAGATCTATATTATGAAACTCAATGATCTCAATGCACCAACTTTAAAGCCTCATTCACTCAGATTTAGCAATAACTGTGTTATACAATTGTCCTCATAATACCCAAGTTCTCATTGTCGTCATTAAAACAGTTGGTGTGTGTTTGACATCTGATGGCTGTGGAGGTCAGAGGTCAGGGCACAGCAGTGAAAAAGCCAGCAGACGTGGTTATGAAATGAGCTGAAGGCATTAATGAAATCTCATTAGGAGGAAAGAACTTGCATCAGCATATTCAGACAGATTATGAATAAAAAATGAATTCAAATGTCTGTAAACTCTGTAGAAATGTTCAATAACCCACAAAATGTTAAGTCTAGTTCTAGATTTTATTCTAGATGGTAAATCTCCTCCTTCTCCCATGTGCTGACAGGTAATTAGACACATAACAGACCCTCAGAACGGGCTCATTTCCACGTGTAGTGACGCTTTGACAGAAACAATCACATGCACTATACCCTACAGTGCATGATGCAGATCACAGCCTGGGAGATCGGAGCGTCCACGTCGAGGGATTTCACTTTAGCTTTAGTTTCTGAGCATCAACATTTTTTGTTTGTAGATTCTTGTTGTCTAGTAAGCCATTATTTTAATTTTAGCTTTTTAGTATCTATTTTCTGTCCCCTTGGTCTACATCAAGGTCCTGTTGAAGCCTAAAAACAGCAGATAACCAAACAAAACATGACTGAAAAACACAAAAACTGGTGCAAATCAGGACATTTTCACTCGTTGAATGAGACTGAAATGGTACTTCTTCATGAGTGGATCTAGTTGTTTCACTCAGACAAAACCTCAAAAAAAGACAAAAAATGTGTTTGATTCACTCAACTAAAAAAGGTTTTACTGAAGAAAATACAAATTTAATGAGCTCTGAAATCACTACACTGCTAAAAACATGGAAACCGCATCAGATACCATATTTTAAAAAGTCCTGCTGGATGTCTATACTGATATGAAATGGGTGTGTTAGGGACAAAATGATGTTACAACATTTGATGGAAATGATCAACCTGCAGAGGATTGATCACCTGAAAGACAAATGCAGCAGGTTAGTCCAGTTAGCTGAACCAGGTACAGGTCTGTGTGTCCCTCCATGGATCCGCCTCCCCATACCAACACTGACACACCACTAAACCCATCATGTACACACAGAAATGAAAGTACAGAATTGTACCTTTTGTCTTGTCACTGGGGTGGTACCCTCAAAGGTACCGTTTTGTACCTTTGACTGGCGGTATTGTACCCCTAAAGGTACGATTCTGTTCTTGTTGCAGCAAAACGTTGACCGTGGATTCTTCAGACCCTTTCACATGTCACATGAGCTCAAAGTGAACCTGCTCCAATCTGTGAAAAACACAGTGAACCAGTACTGGACCTGCCAGTCCTGGTGGTCTCTGGCTAATGCCAGTAGCTCCACAGTGCTGGGAGGCTCTGGTAGTACTCACCCTGTTCCTCCTGCACAAAGGAGACGATACTGGTCCTGTTGATGGGTTAAGGACCTCTGATGGCCCTGTCCAGTAACGGCCTGTCTACTGGAATCTCCTCCATGCACTGGGAGACACAGCAGTCCTTCTGACATTGCAACATGTCGATGTTCCCTCCTGGTGGAGTTGGACTGTCTGTAAAACCTCTGTAGGGTCCACGTATTACCTCATGGTACCAGTAGTGACACAGTCAAATGCAGAAATGCAGTAAAAATATGAAGAACCTGAAGAACCATTCCTGTTTTTGGGGTCGTCTCATTGTTACCCCTTTGTTGGATCTATAACATCAAAACAGCTGAGACTTATTAACAACCTCCTCTGCTGCTTCACTGACCAGATCAAAATCCCAGAAGTTTTCCTTCATTTTTTTAGCAGTGCATGTTGACCAAGCTCAGACATTTTAAATGAAAAAAATCTCACATTTTCTAGAGCTTTATTTAGCAAGTTGCTTTTATACTGATGCAGCATGAACCTCTGCTCTTAGTCACAATAAATATGTATGTCAGGCTAAAGTCCACACACACACACACACACACACACACACACACACTAGAGCGGCCTGTTATTTCCCTTCCCTCATTAATTCCTCTATTTGGCCAAAGCTGTACTTATCAAGTTCCAACGTGCTCACAGCTTCAGTCGTGCTCATCAGCTTGTATAAGTGAGTGTTTGTGTGGGCCACACGGCTCAGCTGTTTGCTGCAGAGCTGTTGGGTTATTTGAGGGACTTTTGTGGATGAAAGTGAAGATGTGACTTTTGGTGTAAAGAACCAAAGATGCTTGGTTTTTATGCAGAACAATAACAAGTAAACGGGGTCACAGTGGAGAGATTTGGAGAAAATCTAGGGACAGAACAGTAGCTGACCATATGCACCATTATCCAACACTTCACTATAACTTGTTCTTATGTTCATTCTCTGGATTTTTAAAGCTCATCTGTGACAAATAAAGCAAAGCGTTAAGCCTTGTTTGTGCTTTCATTCTGGATCAAAGACTGGGACGGGAACAAATGCAGTTTTCAGAAGTGCTCTACATGTGAATTCACAGAAATTCATTCAGACATCCTCACCCAAAAATGACTTTTGATTACCGAACACTAATCCTGAGGGTTAAAACATATTTTTTTATTCTTTAAAGGAATTGTTTGGCGTTTGAGGAAATCCAGTGGAGTTTAATCTTGATGTGTGAGATAAGCTTAGCAGAAATTCATGGAAAGATGCTTAATCCTCAGTGGCCAATGTCTAAAAATCTGCTTACTACTGTCAGATGAAAAGGTCTGAAAGGCAACATATAAATAAGAAAAGCAGTAGAATAACAGTCGCTCCATCCCATCATCTTTTGTGCTTTAAGATCAACTGGTCATGTTGTGAGTTCTGACCAATCCATCACACAGAGCTGCGCTCACTATACACATCTTCATAGAAATTTATGAAGACTCTTTATAGCTTTGTTTTATAATCATCTAGAGTTTTAACATCAACATTTGGTGTTTAAAAATCCTGCTGACGTTTGCAGTCTGCTGTGTTTATAATCAGTGGTAGAAATGCTGATCGGGGTGGAAAATAAAACGTCTCAGAATAAAGCTTTAAGGACTAGAAAAGACCTGAGCTATGAGAGGACAGAAAACCAAGTAGTGCTCGCTGCAGAACCACAAAGGTGGAGCTGCACCAGGTTCAGCCATTCAACCAGAGTCAGCCCAGCCCAGGTGAGGGTGAGGGTGAGGGTGAGGGCATGGCTGCACCTGGTGCAGCTCACCTTTCTGGTTCTGCAGCGAGCACCCTCTCCAGAAAACCAGAACTGTGGGGCCTCTTTTATCTGCAGACCAAACTAATCAAACTGTGAACCAGCACTCCCAGTCTTATTCTGGCTCTAAAGGTCAACCAACATAGGCGTTGGCTTGGTAACACATTCTCTAATAGCTCAGACTGGAGAGGCTTGTTATGGTGGAGGTGATGCTCAGATGCACCACCTTGTAAACAACACCTCAACCTGCAGCTGGTGGGACTAACGAGAATCATGGCCCCAGCACCTGAATGGTTCTTTAATCCACTGGAGGTCAGGGCTGAGGTACGACTGTTCGCTGAGTTTTTTGTATTAGAAACTGCATATTTTGTGAACGTGTGAACAGTCTAGTCTAGACATTTCTCGTTCTTCTCAACTGCACTTTACAGCAGAAGATTAGCTGCTCCAGGTGAAGCACTCTGTGGAAAACAGTTTTACGGGAGGTGCTGTGGGAGCCTCTTGATGAATTTTTTTGTGTGCTGACATCAATATCAGCTAATGTTACACGTGGGATGCTCTGTCTCGTAAACATCAAATAAAAAAAACGGTGATGGACTTCCAGGAGTAGACCGAGAACAAAACACAGAGCTGAGTCAGAGTCCTGGAAAGGTTTAAAAACAGAGTTAGCTGGAAATCCTAGAGGGCACGAAGAAGACAGAAATGTGACAAAGAGGTTAGACTATGACAGGAATGTGTTTATGTAGCTTTGTAAGTCTTGAGATGTTTACAGCAGACATTGTTCTGCCTTTAGATAGAAGGACAAGTTGTTGTCATCAATAATACAAAAACCCCTAGAGTGGAGACGACACACAGCCACCATTTTTACTCAGATTAATGAATTAGATCTAAATCAATCAAGTCAGTCCAAAACCTGGCATGGACTAACGGACCTGTAGAGGAGTTCAGACCTGCTTACTACTGAATGATTAACGCATGATAACTGTGGAAGATGTTTCTAACATTTTGAGTTAATTAAAACAAAGGTTCGTCCAAATACAAGAGTTTGTTCCTTTACCCTAAAATGTGTTTTAAGTGCAATGGGCTGCACTATGGATGTCAGACGGAGTAAATATAACCATCCCATCTGTTGGGGATGTACAGATGCTGTTTGAGAAACAGAAGATTAGAGCTAAACATAGAGAGGGGTGGGGGTGGGGGTGAGATGAGAGGACGAGGGGAAGGCCAGGCGGTGACTAACACCAAAAGGGGGCGACTGACAGCAGCAGAGCAGCCGCTCAGAGGGAGGATGAGAGAAAGTGGAGGGGCAGCAAAGTGGGGAGTATGTTATGGATGAGGAGTCAGAGAGGAGGGAGGGAATGTACGAATAAGGAAAACGGGAAGAGATGTTTGTTTGATTTAATGTTAAGGATTTAGATGATTGTTTAAAAATCATAGACACACTAATCAGTAAACCTTTATATCTGTTTGACATTCCACAGGTTTTACATGGAATTTTATTATTTGTTAGTGAAAACAGTGCTAGCTAGCTAGTCCAGTGTAGCCTGGGATCATCAAGTCATGCAAAACTGACAGATGTAAGTTATTATTAACCTTTATTTAACCATGAAAGTCCGGTTGAGATTCAGAATCTCTTTTACAAAGGGAGTCCTGGACCCTATAGGGCATGTTGTGATCTGTGAAACCGGAGTACCCGGAGAAAACCCACGCATGCATGGGGAGAACATGCTAACTCCAGGCAGAAAGGCAGCAGCTGGGATTCGAACCTGCGACCTTCTTGCTGCGAGGCAACAGTGCTTACAACTGTACCACCATGCAGCCAAAGTTAATAAAATATTGTTTATTAAAGGATGACATTTTGGGGATCAGGGTTGTTCTAAGATGACAGCAGGGTGGTCATCTTTAGGCTGCTTGTGATTTAGAGGGTTGAATTTCTTTTATAAAATGATCAAAATGCATTCATCCATCCATTTTCTGAACCATCAGTCACGGGGCGAGAGGCGGGGCGAGAGGTGGGACGAGAGGCGGGGCGAGAGGCGGGGCGAGAGGCGGGACGAGAGGCGGGGCGAGAGGCGGGG
>SSNR01000032.1:2079888-2159156 GCA_006937965.1 Callopanchax toddi | reverse complement strand
CTGATTAAAAGCTTAATCTAAGCTGAACTGTGTAAATACAGTTCAATCAGTATAAGATAATTTAGCTGAAAAGATTGCTTAAACACTCAAATGGTTAGCAAAAGAAGAAAATAGCAAAAGGCAATAACTTGCAAAAAAGTTTACACCAGCAGAAAAGGTAAACATATAGTGGAAGAAATATTACAAGATTAGCTAAACAGTACAGTGTAAGAAAGACTTTAAGGTCAAGCAGAATGGTAGAATATTAGTTAAAATATAATGAGGTTGAAAGTAGTTTAATTTGAGTTGAAAGCCTTAAAATATCTTAATTTTGTATTGTACTTCTTTGAATTAGCTGAAATATGTTGAATTTAGCTTAAAGAAATTGTTAAAACCTCTAAAAAGCTGAACTTAAGCTAGGCTAAAGAGTTTAAAAACAGTTTAATGAATGTAGGTCAAACACAGAAAGACATTAAGGAGTCAGAAAATCAAGGAGTTCTGTTGAAAGAGGACCAAAATCTCAACGTTTTGATATATGACTTGTCTAAATCGGACAAACGGTGTGAGCGTAGGGACATTTTGTTCAAAAAGGTGCTCACATGCAGTAAAAGTGTGACCAGCTGATGAAAGTTACAGGTTTAAGAAGAAGAAAGTAGTTTAATTTGAGTTCAAGGGCTTAAAATAGGTCAGGTTCAAACCAGTGGAACTCTGTCCCTTTGATCTGTTCAGTGTTTAGAAAGGCTAACGAGCTGATGATGATGATGTGATGAAGATGATGGACACCTGTGACACTGTTAAAATACAGCAGGAAAAGGCAAGTTGTAGGGCTCGAACAAATCACTGTCTTTAGGAAACCGTTTGACCAATTTAAAAAATTTTAAATCCGTGAGTGACAGCAGGCTTTGGAGATGTTAAGTCTCAATTTTTGTACACCTAGGTCAATATTTGAAGGAGATATGGCGATAGAAAAACAGGGTTCAGTGAAAGTTCAAAGACAGACAGATGAGGTCGATTAACATGAGAAATCGGCCCAAAAAGGGAGGATTTCTGCTGGCGTTGAGGTGATTTATGAACGAGCCATACTACCTATGGCCCAAACAACCAGATATTCTGAAACTAGACAAAAATCCCAACATTTTAATGTATAATTTGTTGATGTTCTTCAAACTGAGTGACGGTAGTGACCATTTGAAAGAAAAAGTCTCTCCTAATCCAAAACGTGCTGAGGGTTAGAGGGCGGTGATGACATCACTAGAGTGGGAGACAGGTTTGAGATTCACGATTCACTTCCGAACAAAGTTGTCCTGCTCCCACAGTTTTTACAGCACATTTATAATTTATACATCTCTGATTAGGGATTTTTGTTAGCTTTCAGAAAGTGTAACTCTCATGTCTGTGTGACTTACGGTTCTCTCACAAATCGACCTAGTTGGCTCAGAAAGTCCAAATCTGCTCCTATCTCTTTCATTATATTTTTGAGGATTTTTTGGTCTGAATTCTGAAATGTTCCTTGAGTTTAACTCGTCAAATCTCAGGAATGGTTAAAGATATCAACAAGCTGAATCATTTGGGAATAGTTGAAAGTCTTGTGAGTCTTTTAAAAGTTGAATGAAGTTTATAGGTTGAAGTATGCTGAAGTAGTTCAACTTTGAAAAAGAGTTGAATTATTTGAAGAATTTGAAGGATTTCAATGTATTCCAATGGGCTGAAAATTTTGACAAAAAGCTGAATATTTCAAAAAATATTAAAGATATCAAGAAGAAAAGTCATACCCGGAATGTCCTTAATGAGCTGAACGAAATGAAGTTTGAACGGTTAAAATCGGTTGAAAATTGTGGAAGGAGATAGCTGCCAAAAAAGGGGCGGAAAAAACATAATAAGAAGAAGAAGAAGAAGAATAATAAAGAGAAACAGCAAAACAATAGTTGGAATGCTTACTCAGCATTCCAACTAATAAAGAGAAACAGCAAAACAATAGTTGGAATGCTTAGTCAGCATTCCAACTAATAATTCAGTGACGCTTGTTCTTTCAAACCCTCATGTGTAGACACAGTCAGGACATGTGAATCTTACAAAAATTTTTTTTTTTTTCTTTTACCACTTTAACGTTTTTGAAATAAAGAAAAATCATATTTTCTGTGTTTTAATTTAATTTAATTTAATTTAATTTAAAAAAGTCCTTAAAAGGCATCTTTTTAAAACTAATTCTTCAGGGTTCTTACTTGTTTGGTCTGTTTACCCTCTGAATAAATATAACATTTTGACCTCTGTTGTTGACTCATCTGAATGCTGTGAAGCTGTTTTCCTTCACCAAAGAAGGATCTGATGATTATCACTTCTCTTCTCTGGTCCTTCAGTGTTCCTTTTTGTTATTAAAACATAAACATTTGATTTGACCACTTCTAAAGTTCCTGCATCCTCTCTGAGAAATTGGTCCTAATCCATCACTTATTTCATGTTTTTAAAGGTATTTAGGATCCTTTGGATTAAAGTTATGGGTGTTTTCACTCTAATTTGGCCTGTGGCTGCTACTTTTGAAAGAAGAGACTCTGCTGTAATGATGCAACAAACTTTTATTTGGACCCAGAGGCAGCAAACACAATGTACAGCTGCTTGACAACTACCAGAATCATCTGAGTAAACCTCATAACTAATTCTGTCAGGCTGAGAAACTACATAAGCTACACGCTCTTACACACAGGCAAACACAAGTTTCTACAGGCGTTATTCCCTTAAAGGAGAAAGGCTGGGCCTGGGACAGTTAGTTTGCTTCAGTTTGTTGCACCGACACCTTTCTGGAGTTCATAATAACAAAAAGGGATCTCATGAAAAACTTCCAAATATGAAATAAACACTTTAGAATCTTGAGGGTTTTTCAAAATAGGAGAACTTTTTCTGCACAGCGCCTGCTGTCAGCAGCTTATCTTACTGTAATAACATTAGCAGTGCAAAGGAAGGCTGTTTCAATCAGTATCTTCTTGTAGATCTTTATTATGGAATCTATCTGTTCTGTATGATAATGAATTGTTCAACTGAACTTGTAAAAATGAAGAGATTTCCTGACCACCACCTGCAGACAAGGTGGGTGTAGTGTCTTGTTCAAGGACACAACAAGGTACCACACACACACACACACACACACACACACACACACACACACACACACACACACACACACACACGCGCACACGCACACACACAACTTTCTACGAGTGATTTTCCTTCAAGTAGAAAGGCTGAGGCTTCGACTTACTTCTAAAGAGCACCTGTTAGAATTGCTAATGTTTGTAAAGAGAAGCTACCTGCTGATCATCGGTGTTGATCAGATAAAAGCACCCCTAATGGGAAAAGCCAGCAGTCAC
Source organism: Callopanchax toddi (assembly GCA_006937965.1). Taxonomy (NCBI): domain Eukaryota; kingdom Metazoa; phylum Chordata; class Actinopteri; order Cyprinodontiformes; family Nothobranchiidae; genus Callopanchax; species Callopanchax toddi. The sequence continues at coordinate 2,155,815 of SSNR01000032.1, read as the reverse complement.
AAATCATCTAGAATTATAGACATCAAAACAAAAGGAGCTTCTTTCCTCAGGTTCCCTCTGAAGGAGGACAACCCCCCCGTCCTGAAGGAACTAGCTCTGCAGCCTTTACTGTCACCGCATGATGTTCCTGTCACTATACGCAGTTTTAAACTGAATTTTAAAAATGCTTATTTTCTTTGGGACAATGATAAATAACCTCTAATAATTTGTTCACATCTGAATCATATGTCTACTGCTTAATGTTAAATTTAATGTGATTTAAAACAACCAGAGTTCTTGATTCGTCTCCAAAAATGCACAAAAACCAAAATATCAAATAAAAAATAACCAAAGTATCTATTTTTATCATTTGAGCAAATAAGAACATGAGAAAATGAGTTTATATTATTATTTTTAGTTTAACTTTTCAAAGAAAACCCTTCAACTTAACTTGTGATTTATGCAAAAGCAGATCTGAAGTTTTCCATGTGCATAAAAAGTTTCCTGATGTCAGTTTATTTTGAAAGTATTGCTATGAGACATTACATTTAAAAAAATATATAAAAAATTAAATGAATTTGGACCTTTTGGCTGATTTGATGTGATTTTAGAACAACGTTTGAGCATTTCTCCATTTTGTGTAAAAGTTTAACAGTTGATGAATCTTGTTCAAGAACTGCTGCTTTTCTGCTTTTATTTTGAAAGGAAAAGGAACACCTCATTAACACCTCATGATGTCACGCTGATGATTAAGTAGGTTATGATTTAGGGTCCAGGTGCCACAACGTGACACCTGTGACTCAGAGTGTTTTCACCTTGTGGGTGGGTTCTGTGAAGGTGCTGCGTCACTCTGCACATGCACAAACACACAGAGAGGTACCGATAAATGCTGGCACTGACTGAGTGTTACATGCACATCATGCATGTTGACGTAGCAGACCTGATGCTCAGTGCACACATGGATCGGTCACGTTCTCATGGAGAGGAGCAGGTTTTTGGAGCAGGAGAGCTCCGATGACCTCATAGCTCCATCAGTCAGAGGGATCAACACCTCAGACATGATCAGGAACACGGGGAGCAGAGTGGCACCAGGAGGTCATCGGCTCCTCATGCGCTGAAAGCTGTAGGACGGATAGGTAGGGCTTCAATATCAGATCTTATACAGGAGCTACTGAGGTACTGAAGTCTCAAAATACCACAAATACTCAATGTGACAACAAATATGCTCATTCATTTCAAGTGTGTTTTTATTTAGGTCCAAAAAGCCACACTTTCTGTCTGTCTTCTCTTTAGTTTTCTTAGTCAGATTTAGTGTTTTTGCTGCCTCACCATCCTTTTATTTTCTTTATTAAAGTCTTTTAAATCCAGTCTTTGCCTCCTTCTTCCTTATTGTGGATCCTCATCCTTCAAAATGAATATATTTTTACTGTTTAGCTTTCAAGAAAACAAACAATTTTTGTAAAAGTTTCAGGTTTCAGCTGCAAATCACATTTTAAAGCACACCGTCAGACGTGTTTGCTCATCCAATTAAAGCACATAACTTCAAAGGAGATGGAATCAACCGTGCTGAAGTGAATACAGGAAAAAGTCTTGATCAATCAGGTGTTCTGCAGGAAAATGTGCCCCTGTTCAGGAGGCAGTCTCACACTTCACCACAGAACCAGGAGAAACAAGGAACCAGTAATCCTAAACAGCTCCAGCCGAGTGTGTGGCTGCTCCCCCCTTCAACCACCACCAGCTCTGGACCTCCTGCATCATCAGGTCAGGTTGCCGTGGTTACAAAGAACTGCTCCTTTCACATCATCTTGTTCTTGTGCTTTGTTGTTGTTCCTAACAGTTTTGTTCCTGGCCCACACACTATAAGCTGCTAATAGTGTTAATAAAACTATAATGTTTAAATTAAACCAAGTGTCTCCTGCTAAATTATAGAGGTTTATGAACAGGTGATATAGTGAACAAACACCAATCAGCAGCACTGGTTTGAATAGCCTTCAGTATTGCTCCAGTCAGAGGACTACTTCATTGTTCTGATGTCACCAGTGGGTGTGGTGTGTGGATAAATAACTTCATCATCATTTGTACATCTCTTTGGATAATCAAAATGACCCAAACCTCCTGTCGTTTGACTAACTTCACCTCTCAAGTCTCCAACAAGCTGCTGAGCGACAACAATAAATGAATCTGAGAACTGGCAGGTTTTAATTTGTTTTTCTTTCAAGGTTTGCCTGTTTTTCTCCAGTTTTCTGCTTCCTGGGTTTCAGTTTGCTACCACCCACACCTCCCTGGTTAATCATTACCTCCCTGAGTTTATATATAGTCCAGGTTCACGCTTGTCCTTTTCAGACCCTTGTCCTAGTTTGTGTGGTGGTGTGTTCTCATCATGTCACACTAAGTGTTTGCCCCACACTGCTGATTATTTAGATTTTATAACAGGACCTGTTGTTTAAAAAAGCTTATTTCTTAGCATCACCTGCCTCCAGAGCATCTGGGTCCTCCAACAGCATCTCATACAGGACGGAACAAAAGTGAGAATCCAATCTTTTTGAGTTTCCATTCATAAAACCTTCAGGAAAATATTTATTATGTTTGAGGTGCAAAATGTTCCCTTTAAGCTTTTTCACAACAGCTTTTTCTCAGAAAAATGTGAATCAGACAAATTCAAAGAGTTTTTCTGATGAAGTGATGAAGCAAGAAAAGCTGCTTTCAGTCTGGAACTGAAGGACCTTGAATTGACAGAAATCTTAGGATTTTATTTTATTTTATTGCTGTTTTAGTGACATTTCCACCTCAGAGGAGCAAAAACAACGTCTTCTGTGTAAACTAGTGTTTTCATGAGAACAGAACTAATCTGACAGCTACAGTTACACAACATCCACTGTGATGCTGATAAGACAACCAGACACTGGCCTGACAGCAGCGCCTCTGGCGCACGGAAACTGACTTAACAGCGACACCACGTGGTCACATCTCGCTACTGCAGCATGATCATGAAACTTGTTTTCCTTCTTTAAACTCCTTCAGTTGTTTTTCACATTTTATACACAATTAACAAAACAAATTTGGGGAAAAATATAAAAACGCTAAAATTGGAATGTTTGAATATAAAATTCAGCATCACCTGACATTAACATGACTAAAGCCATCACTTTTATTTATGGTGTGGAAATTAAAGTGCTATAATAAAGTGATTTCATACATTTAATAAAAACTCAGTGAGCTTTAAGTTTTATTGAGTTCCTGGTGTTTTTATTTTATTTAGACTTGGTTTTAACAAAATTTTTAGTAAATTGTCTGATTTTTTTACAGGTTAGTTGAGAGTTACTGTTAAAAACTTGTTTTTAACGGAGTGTGATAAAGAAAAGCTCTAGACCACGGTTCTTATTCTTGTTTTAAAGTTTGAATTGGATCCTTTATATTCCAGTTCAACTCCATCACTGGAATAAAATGATCTATTAACATGCAGAAAACTCCTTTTTGATTTGGAGGAGGATTACTGACAAAATCTTTTGATTTTGTCATAAAAAGAACTCATTTTGTTGCTGTTTTTTTTCTTCAAATTAGTTTAAAAATGTTCCATCAGGGTTTTTTATTTAAATGTTTTTGAAGGAACATCATTTCCCAGTGATTTTTTTGCCCTGTTCCAATTTTTTTTTAAATATTATAATTTTCTTTCATCTAATTTATCTAAAAATGACTTATTGAACTTTGCTTGTATGATTTTTTAAATTCATTCCCCAGAAAGTGACTTATCACTCTTTTTAAACTGTTGATAAATAAGTTTTTTTTTCTTCACATCTTTGTCAAATAAAAATCGAAGCACCCTTTGTGATGAGAACAGCTTAACAGTGATGTGTTTGGAGATGTTGTTCATCTGGAACCAGACCTGTTGCATAAGATCAGACCATCCTTTCTGCACCCTAATCCTGACCCATACGCTCCGACGACCTGCCCGCCCCGGTGTCATTCAGACACCAGGCTGGTGAGTGAGGTGCTTATCTCCTGATATCAGAGCGTGTAACGGTATTACAGCTCATCTTTGATATGGAAAATCACACGTCTGTGCCACAGAACAACATTAGAAAGCTGAGGCTTCCTCTAGCTTCAGTCTTGGATTAGTTTCATGCCTATTCCTGTTTTGTTTGTTTTTTTTAATGCTCAAAGACTAAAAGAGTTCACAGGAAAGAGAGCAGGACAAAATAAAGAGGCGAACACACACAGGTTGTTAAAAGTAACATTTGTAAGCTTATTATTTTGTTATCTCGATCATTGTTATAACCTCTGTTATGGTTTGTTCGGTTTACATTTTATTTTCAAGTTCATTTAAAGTCATTCCAGTCGAAGGTAAACATGATTGTAATGGTTGTTTCCAACACTAATAAATGCTTTCTGTTGTTTTTCCAGACAACAATCGGTCACGCTTCATCATCCACGCCCAAAGAACAAAAACGGACTCGTGTTCTAACCTGCTCACACACACACTCGCTCTCTCTCTCTCACACACACACACACACACACGCTCTTGTGTCTAAATTCTTAAGTGCAACTTCTTGATTTACAACATGTCCCCCTCCCAGTAAGAGCCAAACATACACCTGGGCTGGATCATCCCAAAAAAGCTCCTCCTACAGGAGCAAGAACTTCATAGATTTGTTCTTTAAACACACAAGTTGTTGCACCGTTCTGGAAAAAAAAGAAAAGAAAAGAAGACTCCTTAACTAAAAGCTTCCTATAGGGCTGGTTTATCATCAGCAGCTGCTCCCTCCTGGTCCCACACACAAAATCTACATCTTTCTGCAATTTTCATAATAAAAAAACCCAGAATTTCTAAATGTACCTTCCATAAAACCTCTTCAAATAACCTCATTTGTCAGACATAAAACAGCTCTGCCTTTCAGCACCTCAAGATGGATGTGTCTGGTCTCTGGACTAGAAGTGAATCCTGTCAGTTGCATTGTGGGATATCTGTAGATCAACTGGTGTCAAGTCCTAATGTCCGACTCATCTTAAAGCTTTGTGCTAAAATGTCACCAGTAATCTAATAACAACTCTTATTATAGTTCAGATCTGCTGAAGTATGGACACATTATGGATGATATTGAACAACCTCAGTTAGCAGAAACAGAGACTGGCTCCGACTAAATCAGCTGGTCTGAATGAGGTCACTTCAATAGATGATCTCTGCCTTCTTAAAGCAACTGAACTGTCAAACATGTAAACCCTTTATGGTGTTGTATATTATGATTACATGAGCCACATCAGTGTCAGCAGACTATGAAACAGATGTGTTGGAACAATCTACAGTAGAAGGAAATGTGGCACTTTGTGGATTCGTTCCTTATGGGTTTCAACAATTATTTGATATACCCTCAATTAATCAAGAACATCGTTTTTTAATGATCTGGTACATAGGTAATACTAGAGCTCAAACTTTAGGTTAACCAGCAACAAATCCAGGACATGTAGATTGATATACATTTATAGCACGTTTTCACATCTACACAAGATCATGTTTCTTTTTTTTAACTTTTGAAATAAATAATTAAACCATGATGTCAAATTTTATTGGTTTATATTTTTGATGTTTTTATGGTCTTCAATCATTTAAAAATTGTTTTTAAAAAACTGAGTTGATGATTTTTTTTCTTACGAAGCTAAATTTGTTCTCTACGTAACCGTACTTTGCTTTTATATCCATTAATTTTTATATATTTGACATCAACCCTCCACCTGGCTACAATCTCACATTTACATGTGAAAATTAATCAACATGAATTGTTCAATTACAAGTAAAAGTTAAATAAACAGTGATCCATTACAGAGATGAGCTCATTTCTAATATCATACTAATATTATGTACCACAGTTATTTTAGTTTATCACCATACGTCATTATTATCGTCTAGTTTATCAAAGATTTACCTTGATAACTTTTTGGCACTTTTTCTGACAATTTAATGGAATTCTTGCAATGCATTGTGGGTAGAACATCAGTGTATGCCGATCAGCTGATGGCCATGTGAATTTTTATTAAAGTGTTTTGCATCGACTGCTATGAAATTTTGGGGATTGAAGTTGCTTAAAGATGGCAGCAATCTTTTGGTTCTGACACCTTTAGCTAGCTGTTAGCTCATCGGACTAGCCGTTAGCTCATCGGCCTAGCCGTTAGCTCATCGGACTAGCCGTTAGCTCATCGGACTAGCCGTTAGCTTGTCAATCCAGTCAGAATTAATCTGTTTCTCCAAATCAAAGACCAGCCTACAACTACTAAATTACCATAATAAAAACTCATTTTGTTTCTCTTACTGAAGAGATGAGTTCAGCCCAGGTTTACACACAGCTCCCCCAGCTTTATACTTTAAACCCCGTCTTCCCTTCAAGACAACCAAGTACACATCGTAATAAATGCAACTAAACAAAAAACAGAGGAAACCACCAGAAAAAAATCTAACAAAAATTAGATTTAACTTTATAAAAAAGAACCTCAACGTCACATTTCACCTCTGCAGACTTCAAGACATTAGAATTCCATTCTGTGTCTGTTGTGACATTTACACGAGTACTTGAACGTCTCATGTGCCGGTGGGTGAGCTGCTGAGCGACCCTGAAGGTCCCCCATCAGTTCTCTGTCCATCATCATCATCACTTTAATCATCACCTCCATCAGTGTTATCAGCTACTGTGGTGAACCGTCCCCTACTGGAGTCCATCAGAGTAGGGTTACCATGGTGAATAAGGTGCTAGTCGCTATGGAAATGCTATTCTGAAGCATCATCTTGAAATGCTGAACTGAACCTCCCCACCAAAGCACTTGGTTTGTTTGTGTAACTCGTAGCTTAAGGTGTGTTTTGATTATTTTTGTTTTGATTTTGCACTTTTTAAAAAACCTTTAAGACATACAGGATGTAGATGTATTATCAGGCTGTTAGTACCATTAAAACGTTTCCTCTCACTGCTGAACAAACACAGGAACACCTAGAACGTGGCTTCTATCAGACACATTCACTCGTAGGAGATGTGGGACTGGGCGTGTAGGTTTAGAGGGGATGGCGTTTGGAGATGCTCAGGTGAGTGACCGTCCTTCCTCTCGTGTCCCTCCCCGTCCTCTGGTCTGGACAGTCCTCTGTGAGGACGGGGTTGTATTGCTGAGTGTCCTCGTGGCGGATCCATAGCCATCGTGTGCTTTGTTAACCTCTGAGATGACGGAGGATTAACGCAGGACTTAAACAGAAAATGAAACATGAACAATTTCAGCTTCTCTCAATGGCACATAAAAATTCATTTCCCTTTTTTTTCTTCACAATACAACATTTTAGTGAAAGACTCATTATTTAAATGCTTTGTATTCCTTCCTTTGCTCTTCAGACTAAAAACAAACACAGGATGAGAGTAAAGATGACCAACGGCAACGAAAACCAGACTCCTTGAGCCTGAAGGTGTTCTTGTGTGTATGAGCTATCGGCTACGTTTTCTAACCCGACCGGTGTGAATCGTTTGGGTATAAACTCATATTCTTTTTTCTTTTTCCTGAACTGGGACAAGTGTCCAGCATCAAGATCAACAACAACAACAAAAAAGGCAAAAATCAGTTCGAATCCATTTGATCCAGTTTGTTTGAGTTCAGCTTTAAGTCTCGGTGCAAGAAACTAAACGGCAACTAGCCCTAAAGAGGTGTTACAGCCAGTCAGGTCCAAAGAAAAGTCTTCAGATGGTTTGCAGTGGGGTCGCTGGACTTCTCATTTTTAAGGGTTCTCAGCTCTTTTTGTTGTATAAATGCTTTGAGCGGTGAGCGTGACTCAACAGGCTCACCCTTTGGCCCGCTCTGACGCAAAGGCAAGCAGACGCACACGAAAACAAGAGTCGCACACAGACACCTGCACCTGGCTGCAGCTCACAGTTCAGTCTGTGTCACCAAGCGCCCGGAGCTCTTTCACCGCTCCCTCAGACACACACCTGTACAAACACACGCATTCACACGGTGAAATTTTTTCTCCCCCCCCAAATAATCTTCCGTCGTTCGTCTTTCTCCTCCCGACCCGCTCCCAGCCATCCCACCCGCTGACAGCGTACTCCTTCCCAAGGCTAATTGGCGTGGGGATGCTGATGGGGCGGCCGTTGCTAGGAGACGAAGAGAGCGGCGAGGAGGAGCATCGTCACGGTGAGCAGAAGGCGATCTCTGGATGGACTGCTCCCGCTGACGCTCTTCTCCAGCTTGGGAACAAAAGGGTTATATTCATCTGGAAAAACAGCAAGGGAGAGAAAAGCACATTAAAAAGTTGTACCCTAAAAACCTTTAATAGAACTTTTTAAAGACGCCATCATCTTTTATCTTCACAACTTTCAGTCCCACGCCAACAAAAATATGGCTAGTCAGCACGACGCCATCAGCGCCACAGGAGACTGCAGCTGCCATTACTGAGCCCTTAGTGTTCTAATAAACCCACACACACTTTTAGACGGAAACACGCTGAAGGTTCTGTAATCCTCTACGATAACACACCTGGCAATTTTCTAAGAATAGTTTGCAGTCTTTTGTTCAGGGCCAGACGTCGAATGTTGATGTCTAATCGATGAGAACACAAAGGAAAAAAAAAAACACCAGCAGACAGCTCAATGCTCGCCTGCACCTCTGAGACACGTGTAGTCACTTGATTAATGAGACTGCAGACGAGACGGGAGCACGGTTTTCCGTCTGTGCAGAAGTCGGCCGAGGCTGATTAGCAATCCCGTTTAAAGCGGGGACATCTCAGAGTTTCCAGGATCCATCTCCAGAACATTTCCAGCTGCTCCGAGGGTCAGACTGTGGAGTAATGACTGGCTGACACCTGGTTTTAGAACCATGCTCTGCTGGACACTCTAATGAGGTCCACGCAGCGGCGATGATGCTCAGGTTAAACGCTCTGACCCAGCCTGCAGCTGAGGGGTCAGGACACCGGGCTACGTCCGCTTGTTTTTCTGGCGCTGACTGACACAGGGACGGGGTTTCAAACACAGCAGGCTGAGGGGAATCTGACCAAACTGGTTCTAAAGTCTGGCTCTGTGCCTCATTACACACCAACACACAACATATTATCTGTCACTGTCACAGGTAACACATAATCACCGGCAGACGCTTTTGCCGGGATGTTTATGCGAGGCCATGTGACACACAGCTCGACCTCCTGGCGTGCAAAGACAAACAGGGTGTGCAGGGTTTTGATTTGTTTCGTTTTGGGGGTGTGAGTGTGTCCCGTCACATTTCAGAGCAGCAACCTGGTGATCGAGAGCCTCAAAGCGGTAAAGAAGCTGATTTAACAAAAACAGGAAAAGGTGACGGGGTTCATGACGAGGCGTGTGTTTGTGTCTGAGCTCGACTACAGTGTGTGTGTTTAATTCTGCTTGTTGGGTGTTGGTGACGTCACTCTACACTTCACTATGTTGAACCTTTGAAGCAGATAGCGTCCTTTATGAGAACTGAGTGAACACCTCCATTAAACGAGCGCTGAACGCTGATTGGAGCAGACCTAAACACCTGACGAACTTTTATTATATTATTTAATAAAATGTGTCCTAGAATAACGATATAATGCTAAATTGACGGTGGTGCAAAAGTAAAAAGACACATCTGTTTGGATGAACTGCAGTTTTCAGACGTTTGAAGCCTCGTCTCCTCAGCCCTGCTTAGACTGGTTAAACCATCTGTTTGTCCAAACTAAGAGCGATCTACAACAGGTTCATAACCTCCACAAAACCCATCTACCAGCTCCCCCATCACAAAAGGATTGGTGTGACGGAACAAATCTGAAAGAGCAAAAGGTGAAATAAGATTCACCCCCTACATGTTGTCGCCTCAGGAAACCGAGGAGAGTCAATCGAGTTTTGGGGAAAAAACAAACCAAAACAAGCAGTTAGCCTGGTGCTGTGTTAAAATCTGACTTGGTCTCATGCCAGCATCACACACCGACTAAACACCTGCTGTCCAGTGAAGGACAGCAACGCTCAGCCAGCTCTCTGAATATGTGAAAACATTTTAAAGAACCTCCAACAGTTCAGAGTCGTGTCCATGAATATATTCTCTAAAAACACTTCGCTACAAGTAGACAAAACGCTCCACTCAAAGTGTGATTTACATGTGAGATGAAACGGATCCACTGAGAGTAAGAGTCATGTTTGGTTATGATCTGAGAAGTAGAGTTAACTCCTAATAAAGTGATTTATCTCCAAAAACACTAAACAGATTCTGATTTATTCTAACACACGGGGGGATTTATAATAATCTTTCATGTTGGAAATGAAGTTATTAATAAAAAGTGTTGGGATGGAGCCAATTTAAATTAGCGACACCTTTTAATGGTTATTATCTCTTATTTAGTGACACCTCTGCCTCTTTATGCTCGTTTCCTTGATGAACTTTAACTTCTTTTAGTTATTAGTTTCCTACTGAGCTGTGATGGATTAAACCACCATGTACAATAAATCTGTGAGGCAAAACGTGGTGAATAAATCATGTCCGTATGATTTAAACTGGATAAATAACTCAATTCTTCCAACAAAAGTTCTAATAAAAACAGAAGTGAGTGAATCACTAACAGCTTGCCACTGATCTCCAAGCTGATGCTGCTGACAAATTACCCCGAACACACGATCGCTCAAAGGAGTTGTAATTGCAACAATAAATCCCGTTAAAGAAAAAGCTTCGGATTTCTCCGCTAATGGCCGAAGCGGATCGTCAGACGCGGTAACCCCTGCCAACGCGGCGGGTAAATGAGTATCATCCCACTGAAAGCCATCAGTAATCACATGGCTGCACGGGGAGCTGCTAGCATCGTTCCATCTGCGTTGTAAATGAGATCTAAATGAAATCTAATACTACAGGCCGTATTCAGGAGGGAACCTCTGTTGAGCTGCAGACATCGATTGAACGGGGCAGCGCCCAGGAAATAAACTGTGAGCAGTGAAGGGGAGAAAAGAGACGAGAGGTTTACTCTGTGAGGCTGCAACACTCAGCGTAGTTAAACTCCCTCACACACAACATTCAGACAGATTTACACCGAGCCGGCTGTCGCCTGGTGCGAACGTGGCGATGTTAACTCAGTAATTAAAACTCTGATGTGATGAGTCTAATCAGCAGTCAGGAGGGGGATGCAAATGGGGCGGGGAACAGGAAACTACCGGCTCTTTGTTTACAGTTCATTTCAAAACTCCCTGCTGACTTCTGAGCTTCCTCTCACACCGCTGCAGCTACGCCAATAATGTAATTAACAACATCACACTACAGGTGAAAATGACCCAAAGCCTCCTGGGTAAACTGTGTATCCGACTGAAAAGGCTGAAAGAAAAATTAGAAACATATATTTTATTCATGCCCTCCTTTTTTAAGGTTTAACTGAATATGACAAAAAATATACAAACACTGCATCGAAATGCTTCAGATCAGTATCAGACAAAGGTAACGGGTTAAAACAAAAGGAAGTTTTCAAACGAGGATTTAGTTTATTTTGGGGAAAAAGCTGTCTGAACCAGGCTGACGGTGTGGAAAATGAACCCCAGCCTTTGTGAAATCATGAATAAGTAATGATGAAACAGCCACACCCAGACCTGCAAGAACTCACTTCATGTCTGACAACGTGAAGGAGGCTAAAAGATCTCAAAAAGCAACACAGCATGCCCTGATCTAAAGAAATTCAAGAACAAGAACATCTAAAGCTCTGCAGACCTGACTTGGCTATGGTTAAGAGGTCTGATTCATCAGTAAGAATGAGACTGAGGCTGCTGACCAAAAAGGGCACAAAAACTGTCTCAAATTTTCAAAAACAACAAAAAAACATTGATGATCCCCAAGAAGTTTGACTAAAGATTCTGTCTACTGACGAGTCAAAAGAGAAAAACTCACTGAATTTGACACCAGTCAAACATGGTGGTAGAGTGATGGTGGAAGATTTAAATACTGAAGTTCACAACTACACATTTTAATTAGTTTAATTGTTGTTGCATTCTTAGATAATTAAATGATAAATGTAATATAAATGAGTTCTGATTATTATATTGTGTCAGGCTTTGACAGGTTAAATGTAATTTGCTCCAGAGTTAAGGGTCCACCACTGAAAACACCTGATCTCTTGTTGTCTCTCTCTAGTTTTTAGACTGGTCAGCTGATCTACGGACTCGTAACGGAGCGTAAGGCTGAAGCAGGGATTATTTACAGGGAGGACTTTGTGAACCGCATTCAAGAATTTGGGAAAATCTTTAGCCAAGTTAAGAATGCTCTTTCTCTGTATTTTGATGTCATTAATGTGGATGCTGTCGCCCCCTAGTGGCACGGTGGGGCCATTTCTGTTAGAATAACATGGACAGAGATTTTTTTCATCTACTGAGAAAAAAAATTATTTGAAAAATGTCTAGAGTGGTGTAGACGGAGCCTCAATTTCACAGCTCAAAAACTGAATAAAACTGAGTTTAGGTGACTTTCCCCTCCACTGCATTGCTGCACGCGTTCAGAGGGGGAAAGAGGGAAGATGAAGGGAAATAAAAAACGAGAGGAGAGAAGATGGAGGGAGAACGACTGAAGAATGATGGGAGATAAAACACAGAGGGAGAAGAAATTTCAACAAACTGACACGACCTGCAGCTATTTGCAGCAGTTTTCTCCTGACAGTTATTAGAACAAACTGATTGATCACACACACACACACACACACACACACACACACACACACACACACACACACACACACACACACACACACACACACACATGCACAGGAGGATTAACAGTGATGGAGCAACATATTTTATAAGCTACCTTAGAGGAGAACATGAAGGCTGGACGTGTTTGTGATTTATAACCAACATGTTGGGTAACAGTTGGCGTCCCGCTATGCCGAGGCTAGGTGTGCATGTTGTTACTCTGACGTTATGTTGTTGCCATGACAATAACAATCAACTATATGGTCTATGAGTGAGAATCATCCAAACCCTTCTCAGTTAATCGGTTGACAGGACCGGTCGTGTAACTGGAGCAGCGTTCAGACCAACAGGAGGAACTAAAGCAGCATCTTTACCCTGATTTTTTTCATCACTCTTTGTGCTAAAATATCATGAAACTGTGTGTTCTCTGCTAACGGTTTTTGGAAATGAGCAGAAAACGTGTGACATGAATATTCATGTCATTGTTTAGCAGGACGAGCAGCTTGCCCGGCCAGCTGGTGCTGGAGGTTTACTCTGATCGATGAATGGGTTTTTAGGGTTGTTTTTGTGTAAACTGCCCATTTCACCCTGGTTTATTCTACGCGGTCACACCTCGCCTCGTATCGATGATCAGTTTGTAACTAATCGGAGTAAAAGTCTGAGACTTGCTGAGTTCGGAGCACTCTGTGGAGCCATGTGGGTTCCTGGGACTTTTTGTTGCTCCAGCTCTGTTGTTCTGTGGATCTAATAGGAAATGATTGTTGTTGTTATTAAAATTTACCAGGATATGAAGTTCTGCAGAACCAAAAACCTGACTGAGAAGTTGTTAAAGTTTCAGTTAAATAAAAGAGATGAAGACATTTACTTATTACTCAACCTGGACTCAGTTTAATTTGATCAATTGTGAAACGTTTTGTCTGTTTGGGTCTTTGTCCTATAAAGAAAACAACAGGCAGGCTGAGGTAGTGCTAGTATGCTTATGTTGTTTCACAGTAGAGCAGCTGACTCTGGTTGTAAGGTGTTCATCAGAGAAACAGCCTGGGGGAAGATCCTGTCTCTGTGGCGGCTGCTGCTCTCTGAAGCGCCGACCTGAAGGAAAGAGTTTGAAAACTTTGTGTGCAGGGTGTGTGGGGTCTGCAGAGATAGCAGCTGCCCTTCTGCTGACCCTAGACCTGTTTAAGTCTTGGATGGAGGGATGGTCATGTGAACGGGCCTCGGGTCCAGATAGATGTTGGTTCCTAGGAACCAGAACTGGTCCACAGTGTTAGGGTTAGGCTCCACCTCCTGTCTGTCTGTAGACTCATCTCTGATCTGGATCTAACAACGACAGGCTTCTGCAAACGTCACAGACAATAAATCATAACCTAAAGTGCACAAGTTTTCAAACTTGGTTTATTAAAACCCAAAATTAATAAAAACGGTTGCTTTCTGTAAAACTAAACAGCAGCTAATAGTGTATGTCCTCCTTCAGCTCCAGGAAGGTCCAGATCTGTAGTTCTTTGTAGTTTCCTGACCTGATGTTCATCGTTTATTCTTATTTTGCTGAGCTGATTATTATGTTTAGTTCTTACTCCATGTGTTAGTGCTGGACCATTGAGATGAACCAGTGTCTGAACTGGGATAGAAGCATCACTCATCATTGGTCCAGTGATTTTTGGAAGAAAGAAACATGACTTGATTTGAGGTTTGTCTAATTTTACTCGTCCTGCATGTTGTGTGACTCTGGTTTAACTTCGTCTAGAATTTGACCTTTAGATTAAAAGAGGGGTGTCTGTTAGTGCATTAGAGAATCTCTAAACTAAAAGCATTCACTTTTTTAACCTATTGGTAAAATTCCTGTTTCAAAAAAGTAAACAATTGGAACTGGAGTCAACTCTCGTGGCTCTCTTGTACGAGTCGGGACACAGAGCCGGTTTGTTTGCTAACGCCACGCCCCAGCCTTTAACTCAGTTCTAAAAATGAAGGCAGTTTGAGATATTTTAAAGAAGCGGTCTCTGTCAGAAGAGAAAAGTTAACTAGATGAGATCTGATCCCCAGTCAGTTTCACAGCTACCCACACCTTCAGGAACGTAATCAAACCATCCTGCATGTGAACCAGGACAACAACGACCCCAACAACCCTCTGAAGGGAGTTGGTTTGTAAACATTAATGGAGACTTCACTGCAGATTAAAAAGTGAGAAACAAAATGAATTCAAGAAAGGAAAGACGTCCAGGTGCCCTTTTTTATTTAACCTACTAGTTATGTGCGTGCAGCTTACCAATGTCATCAATTTTTAGGCCTGGTCTCAGCGTGTAGTCTGGTTCTGTAGGTTCTGCTTCATCCTCCACATCAGAGGCTGAGAGAGGAAAAAGCAACAACAAAAACAGAAGACTCTGTGTGAGACTGGGTAGAGAGCTGGGGTTAAACCAGCGCTCTGGCCTAAAGGATTTTAATTACATCCAAACTGACATCTGGAGAGGAACATGCAAGAGAGTGGCAAGACAAGGGTGTAGAGGTTAAATAAGCCCAGAGCGTGCAGACTGACAGCCAGAACATCACCAGAGGCCTCGACAAAGAGAGAGAGAAGAGAAAGAGGGCAGATCAAACTGAAGAGAGTCAGTGTGTGAGAAGAAAGCGATGGAGTGGTTGGGGCTGAGAGAGGGAGGAGAGGTTAATACTACAGGGCTGTGGAAGTTAAAAGGACCGGACAGGCCAGGGATCAAAGAATGTGTGTATATGAGTGTGAGGCAGCGTGTGTGTGTGTGTGTGTGTGTGTGTGTGTGTGTGTGTGTGTGTGTGTGTGTGTGTGTGTGTGTGTGTGTGTGTGTGTGTGTGTGTGTGTGTGTGTGTGTGTGTGTGTGTGTGTGTGTGTGTGTGTGTGTGTGTGTGTGAGTGAGCAGGAGGCTGAGCGAGCATCACACTACATATACACAAACACCCACTGACCGCTCACGGCAATTAATGGATTCTGACAGGGAGCGAAGGAGGAAGGTTGAAAGAGCAGGAAGAGAGAGGAAGAGGACAGGAAGGAGGCGGAGGTGAGCGCCCTTCAAAGCAGGAGGCGCTTCGTTTTGCTGCTTTACAGGAAGAAGGGGGGAGAATATGAAGACAGAAAAAGGGAAGATTCTGAGTAAATTAGAGCAACACTTTATTGTCATCACCTAATATATGTTTTGCAAAGGATTGCAATAAAATGTAGATGCAAAACTGCAGATCAATCCCTTTGATTAGACCCAGAGAGTGTTGATGACATCATGCAGCCTTAGTGAAACCTCAGCAGGAGGAATGAGATCTGAGATGTTGGTTTGTGCGTTGAATGTGTTCCAAAGTGAGCG
The DNA here is from genome assembly GCA_006937965.1 of Callopanchax toddi. NCBI lineage: Eukaryota > Metazoa > Chordata > Actinopteri > Cyprinodontiformes > Nothobranchiidae > Callopanchax > Callopanchax toddi. Next base: position 2,139,857 of record SSNR01000032.1, on the reverse strand, counting down.
TGACCTACCGGTGGGACAGCAGACGTACACTCGTAGTCTGAGACAGTTGTGTCCGTGGTGACGAACGGGCGTGGCTGTAAGATACACAACAGTCCACAGGTTACTGACTGAGACGATGTTTCAGCTGAGAAGAGAAGGAGGGTGATTATTACTGTGGCATCAACTAGATGAGGTAGTTTTAGTTTTATACCTCGTCGCTGTCAAGCAAAAACCTCATATCTACCTAGGAATAGAGGAAAACATGAATCGCCACAAGTCGACAGGCGTGAACGACGAGGTATCGAGCTGATTTATGTAAAATCATAAAAATGGTGAAGCAATGGACATACGAGTACCTGAAGTTTTTGATAGTCAAGTCAACGCGACACATTGGTATTAGTTTGTTGCTGTTTTGTGCAAATAATTTTCATCATCATTAAAACATGATCCTATTTGACAATTCAATCTTGATTTACAGCCCAAAACGGAAACTTATTTTAAAAGTAAAAAAAAAAGTATGTGTGTGTGTAAGGTAAATTTTAAAAACCGTACATTAATAATCTCTTTTAACACTCAGGGGTCTAAACTTTACATTTCCAAGTTGCACGTCCGTGACCTTTAAAGCAGTGGTGGGGAACCTCCAGCGCCGCTTACGGCCCGCGGACCTCTTTTATCAGGCCCGCCACGCAATGTCAAATAAATAATTAAACTCAGAGGGAAAAAATATCAACAATTAGTGGCGTTTCTGTGATCAAATCGACAGTAATTTATATATCTGAGCCTGGATTGGAGTCAGCGAACACAACAGCCAAGCTGCACGGCTCGTTGTTATTTCCACTTCCTGTTACGGGTCGACATGCTCAGCCTGCGCGGCGGTCCGGGATGCAACGTGAGGTCTCTGGTCCAGGGTTAAGGGGGCGTGTCTGAGGTGCAGGCCCAGTGCTGTGCAGTCTGGACAGAACCGGCGCCAGGTCCGGATCCAAGCCGCTGCAGCGTCATACTGAACGCGGTCTGTGGAGGACTTATGAAGGAAAAATGACCTCGTAGCAAGAAAAGGTTCCCACCCCCACTTCAAAGGCACAGGATCAGTTACTTCACAATAAAACAGATGCTGGTTTTGGATTCCATCTAATGATTTGACTTTATTGTAAATATAATATATTTATTCTAGTAAATAATCTCAAAACTCGGTGACAACAATCAAAGAATTTCCCTCCTCTATTCCGTCCCTTGAGTGACCTCATCCCTTAAACAAAAATCGTAATATTTTCTATAAATAATGATATTATCGTAAATGGTTTTTATATCTAATCATGTAATGGTATTTCAGTTAAACCAAAGCCTTCCTGTAGGATCACAACAGGCTGTTTGTAATGAGGTGTTCTGACATGCAGAAGTAAACAGAGTCTAACTGTTATGGTGTAAAACTGGCTGAGTTCCATTTCATTGCTTTGGTTTCTGTTAAACGTCTGTGGCTGACAGGCTTCACGGCTTACTGGGACACTTAAATAGAACAGAGCCTTTGTTAATAGTAAAGAGCAACACCTGTGCTTTTCCTGCTGCGTCAAGTTAAAACGTCTGCTGTTCAAATGATCTATTAAAGCCGCGCAGGATTTTTAAGGAAATGGGTCACGCCTTCGCTTGAAGCCCAGGATTGTTTAATTTGAATAATGTAACCAAACTCACTGGTTTTCTAAGTGAATCAGCTTTGATCAAGTCATTCTGAGGTGATTTCAAGGTTAAGCTGAAGGAGAATCAAACAAAAAGCTTTTATTTTTGGGTGACAGCGTTGTTATAGTGGAGAAACATCCTCCATGAGCTGCTGCAGGCTGGAGGAGCTCATTATTTAGTTTGGTTATGATGATATTTACTCCTGAATTGCTTTGTGACAAGCTAAAGGTTCATTACTCACACGGTGTCATCTCAGCACAAGGAGCTGGGGCTTAATTTGATTAGCAGTCAACAAAATGAATGAGGCTGCTTGACTGGGAGGTGATGAGATTAGATGTGAAGCAGTAATTTGTTTTCCTGAAACTACATGAGGACACCAGTTAGCTAATCTAAACTCTGCATTCATCAAGTTTAAAAAATAACATTTAAACTTTAAAAGGGTTGCTTTTATCCACTGCTGCTGCATTTTAATGGCTACAAGTTCGAGGTCTGGACTCACAGATGTAGTAGTACTCACAGATGTAGTAGTACTTACAGATGTAGTAGTACTCCTGGCCGACGTGGAACTCGTAGCCCAGCGAGAAGGCGCTGTAGCGCTGGAACTTCTCGGAGAACTTGATGGGCGCGTGCGGAGCGTGGGGCCGGTTGCACTCCCACCTCTTGAAGCCCAGCTGGGGGTCACAGTTCCTGTAGCCACGGTAACTGACCATGTAGAGGACGTACTGCTCTATGACGCTCATGCCGTGGCTGTCGTTGTAGTGAGGGCAGTAGATGTCCAGGTAGTCGTTGACGTTCACCATCATCGTGTGTCCCTCCTTATGCAAACTGGACAAAACAGAAAGATAAGGCTGATTATTAGATTATCAGTGTGATTAATAAATATGTGGCTCTTTAAACAACCTAGGTTTAAAGAGACAGGTTGACTGTTTTAAGTCACAACATTATAGTATGAGAAAGAAGAATTTGATGTGAATCTGTGTCATTCTTAAACATGTTGGACACTTCCACAGTCAGTGTGGCTCAGAGTCATCACCGCAGGGCGCGCCGTCTTTGGACGCTTTCCACCGGAACGCCCATCAAAACTTATTGAGTTATTAATAACACAAAGCAGGTGTGTCTGTGTGTGTACTGATGGCTGCGGGAGCTGCTGTACATCTAAGAATGCGGCGCTTTGCTCCTCAGAATGGACTCAAGGGCCCGGGGCCACGGGCTCCTTCTCCCGGTGTCAGCGCTGCGCCGTCCCCTAACCCCAGCGCTCGTACATCAACCCGAACGCAACGCTGCGCTCGCATCAGCCGTCAACGTCCCGGCAACGGCTCGCTCCCCCTCCCTCTCCTCCGAGCTCATACATCAGCGTCAGCCCTAAAAAAGACTCAGCCTGACAGGAAGATAAGGTCTGATTCTGTGTGTGTGTGTGTGAGAGAGAGAGAGAGTGTGTGTGTGTTAGAGAGTGTGTGTGTGAGAGTGTGTGTGTGTGTGTGTCAGACAAAGGGAAATAGATTCTTTCCTGACATCCTAAAGCCCTCTTTTTCTCCCCATCACAGACACAGACCCATATCTGGGTGACACAGACAGGTTGCAGTTGTAAATCATACACACACCGACGATCCTGCTCACACACACACACACACACACACACACACACACACACACACACACACACACACACACTCTGATGATCTGACGGTGACACTTTAACATCACAAGGGGGCAGCAGTGTGTAATCCTCAGCCTCCCTCTCTCTCCCTTCCTCTCTCTCTCTTTGCCAGTTCTAGGTCAAGTCTCCAGGGAGATTATTATTCAATTATTAAATGAAGATCGAACCTCTGCTCCGAATGTCTTCCCCTCTACATCACTCCTCACCGCTCCTTTCACATCCTTCCTGAATTTGTTTTCCTCTCACAGCCATTCTTCTTATCTTTGTTCTATGAGAGTAACATGAATGGAAGATTAATTATTAGAAAGTCATCTTCTGCTATCGTCACCTCTCACACCGCCTCATTACGTCGCTCACCAACCTGTAGAGGAGAGGTAATTAATAAAATATATATTTAAAAAGAATCATGGGTGAGTTTGGGTTCATGAGGGAGGGGTGTGGATAAGGGATATATGTTACCAAACAAAGGCAGGTTTTCTAGGATGAAGGGATAATGAGGGTGAGAAGTGAATGAGTGGGAGGGCAGCTCAGGGCATCTTGGGTAATCTGGAAGTAAATCACTTGGCTAAGATAAAGGCTGGCTTCAGGATTCCCACTGTGCATGCTTCTCTTCTGTAAAACAAGAAAACCTATAGCTAACCCTCTATTTTAACCACCTTAAGTAAATGTTTCAAACACTCATAAAAATGATGAGTTATTTTGTAGAATCAGATCAGCGGTATGTGATGTTTTAATCAGAAGGAAATTAGATAGAAAAATGTCTTCAGGGCATCATTTATAATATAAAACCCGCAGTCCCAGCTGTACATAACCCTTGAATAAGCAGAAATGCATATTGCATTTTACACAATGAACCTCGTGCATTTAAACTAAAATCAATTAAAATCAAACTAGCTATAAAATATGACTGAGAACTATCAGCGCTTTTATTTACAAAATGACTAATAAAAGGAAAAATGACAATGTTTCCCCAGATTGTTCAGGTAGTTACATACATAAATAATAAAGTACACAATATAAAATGTAATTATTGAATATATAGTACAAACAAATCTTTTTTCTATTATTGACATGTTTTAATATAAATATACTCATTTCTCCTCAAACAAAACTAAAAACAATTTAAATAGATTTGATAGCAGTCTTTTAAATAATGCAATAATATAACTTTTTAAAAGGTTTTATTCCTTTTTTGCAGCCTGGTACTAAATGACCTGGTTGGGAACCCCTGCTGTGGGAGATCAGGATTCATGTGCTTTTATTTAAAGTAAATGTGAACGGGACTGAAACTGAAAACCGAAAATGAGGAAACCAAGGTCAGAAACCAAAACACCGAAAGAAATAATTATGTCACAATTATAGAACCATAGCATTTATGGCTATGATGTGCACTAACCTCACTAAGGTTGATGTGACTAAGGTGATGCCCACTGGGCTCGTTTGGCCCAGTGGGCATCACCCAGTACGCCAGATGGCCAGTCCAACTTGCAGCTGCGCTCTGCACCAGCGCTCTGCAGCGGGAGGTGCAAATTGAAACGTGCACCTCAGACCACAGACTGCACGGACGGCCCGTTGCAGAAATCACTAGCAGAGTTAGTGAAATTTGATTTGATTTATTTGAATGGGAGAATGCATATTAATGAATGTACATGACGTAAATACACCAGAATTTTAATTCTAACACGAGGCTAATCCATAAGACAACAATAAGAAGACGTTTTTTTTTAAAAGTCCACACAGCAGACATGACATGCTGGCTTTTATCCCGTTTCTCATATGCTGGCTGTGCTATTTGGTTACCACATCGCATGTTTCAGCCGTGTTGTTTCGGTGATTTAGGTGTTTCGGCCAAAAACTAAAAATGCACTTTTGGGTCATTTTTGGCCAAATATTTTCTGTGGCAGAATTTTCAGTGCATCACTACTTTTTATTTATTTTTTTTGCAAAAAAATGATTATTTGCTCATTTTCAAAATGTCAATGTTTACTGATTTCGAGAATTCTAAAAACTGCAAGAAAAAACATCTAAATAATGCAAATACATTTACTGAACAACAGCTGGCATAATAATGTTAAATCAGATAATAAAAAAAGTATTAAAAATTATTAATAACAATTTGATTAACTTGATCTTATCACATTTCATCTTTGCTTTTTAAAATAAAATAATACAAATAAAGCAGAGAAATTACAAAATTAAGTGTTTTATATTTTAATAATGTTAAAATATATTTTTTTCTTTTATAGACAAATAAATTGAGAATCCTTGAAAAGGTCACAAAACAGTAAACTTTATTCAAGCTTTTTTTTTTTTGACACTTTTCTTTAACATATCTATAACATTTCTTTTTGAGTATGATCATATTGTTCCTGCTTATGATAAAAGAAATTACAATAAATATTTACATTTTATAGATTTTCCCAAGATGTATGAATAAAGATTATTCTCCTGAAATATGAGGCCCTGCAAGTTTGAAATATTCAAAAAAATGATAATTAGGAACAAAAAAAACAAAACAAACAAACAATAATAAATAACCCAGATGTGTTGCTGCTGATTCTCTCACCTGATCTCTCTTATTCATTTTGCATTACATCGCCAGCCTGTAGCTGAAACAGGCAAAAGTTATTGAAGGGGTGAAAGATCTCATCATCAATACAACTCAGGAGAGCTGAGCAGAGCTAACCAACACTTACAGTATACACACAGATCCGCCAGCGAGATGGAGAGATGGAGGGATGGAGGGGAAGATGGAGGATTTATAAGATGAGACAAGGGGTAGTTGGGGTTAAAAGCAGCAGAGTGTTGCCACCGGGGAGCAGAGAGAGATAGAAAGAAGGAGCAACGGCTAAGAGCAAGATCAAAGACGGCCCGGATCAATGTCACTACTGTAAAAATCACATCAGAGGGTGTAAGAGGGAGACTTACACAGAGAGTGTTGCCTATATAAATCAGTCACAAGAAACATAATGCCACAAAGTTACCCCCCCACACACACACACACACACACACACACACACACAGACACACCACTTGCCTATTATCTGCCCAGCCTGTTGGAGAAGCACGTCAATAAAACACTTTGACGGAGAGAGCCATCGTTACGTTTTGTACTGAAAGCTTGAATCTCTGACTGACTCCTGCTGTTAGATGAGAGACTGTGTGAGGAAAGGACGGCATTACAGCTCAAAATAGAAAAGAAATGCACAAATGCAAGAATGCACCATGTATTTATGATTACATGCATCCTATAATCTGTGCATGACTCAAAGTACGCTCATTTGTTTTCACTTTCCTATTTCTGAGGGTAATTCTGCATATAGAAAAAAAATGAAGAAAACCTTTAATAATATTCAGTCATATCCAGGTTTAGTGAGAGACATTACTCATTAAGGTGCATTTTTCAAACAGTTTATTAAACTAGTAGCAGGTCAGCAAATGTAGAAGAACGGCTCTTTATAGCTTATTTAAAAAATAACATTAGAAGCCTTGGACATTAGGACAGAAACCCAACAGAAAGACTTATAGAGACACAACGTAATCATCTGCAAAAATGGACGCTCAGCTTCTCTTACAGCATTCAGTGTAGCAAATAATTAGTGGCGTGTTGAGTGTTCATGTTGGGTTTACTGGTAGTTATTAGTCCTAGCTGTAATATGAACCATTACAATGTCAAGCAAGAAAAACACCACATAAATCCTTTAGCATTAACATGTGATAAGTTAGATTTTAGGGTTATTTTATGACATATGTAATAATTTAGTGATATAATAAACACAATTTGTTGTTTAAATGGCTTTTACTATAAAGGACTTTGTCAAATTCATGTTGACTGGAGCTCAGATGTCTTTTATGTATAATTTTCCTCTTCGTTTTTATAAACCTTTATCCAGCATAAGAAAAATAAATCATGCGTTTAATTTAATAAGAATGAGTTTTTTTACATGCTGGAAATAAAAAACTCCTTTGTCCCTAAATTCCTTAGAAAGTGAATTAAAGATACCGCTATTTCAGAGGACGCTTTCCAGGATAATAATCTATTGTCCTATAATCTTCAACATCAACAGAATTCAAACAATAGTTTGAAAGTCTTTGTTTAAATGTTTGTTTTGAGATCACGCTTGCCTGATTTCTTAAGGTTCTTAGCCTCTAAATATCCTGCCTTCATAAGCCAGTTACATTTCTGTCTCCTTAAACTGAATGATGCAGACTGAGCTGTGTGTTTGTAGTTTTCTGTGTTTCATTATGTTGCACTGTCCCCTTTTTAAAGAAACCTGCTTTTTTGAGCAAGCAGTTTGCATCTTTCAGATTCAAAAGCCAAATAAGATTTAGAAAATGTTCAAATGCAATAATCCCACAAATCCCATATGTTTTATGGAGGATGTTTAAAATTAGCAGCAGATTATTAGTAATTGGTCCAGAACAGCTGAAAGTAGAAGCGGAGGATTAACGTGTCTACGTTTCACAGATTACCATCTCAATGTGCTCCAAAGTGCCAGACCATGGGTGGCTGATTGGACTGGGTTGAAACAGTTTAAGAAAGTCGCCATTAATGCCAAAATATAACAAGGTTAAAGAAATCAAAGGAAACACTGCAGATGGGCATACGGCTGGATTAAAACTTGTCCAGCAGTGTTACAAATGATTGCCAATCAGGGTTTAAAAGGCACTCTGTCTCCTGAGGCCAAAAATCTTAATCGCATCTCAGTTTGGTACAGAGGTGCTAACATTGTTGCGGGAGGACTCCAATCAGTCAGCGGAGCGGTGGGTATAATTGAATGGCTCCCCGCTGAATGGAGACTCCCAAAGATCTGTGGCATCAATGAGGCGCTCATCAAACACAGACAGGAGTCCTCCTCACTGTATCCTCCTTTACCCCCCCCCCCCTCCCTTGTCCCTTTCTCTCTTTTGTCTCCTGATCTCTACTCGGTCTCTCTGTTTCTGTGTATGTTTGCCTGATGAAAGCATACAGTGTTGATGAAGAACCCTGTGTGTGTGTGTGTGTGTATGTCTGTCTGATGAGGCGTAACGCTTGACTTGGTTCTGAAATCTGCCCATTAAATCAATACATCTCTGGACTGGAGTACGCTGCCAAGGACACACACACACTCTGTAAACACAAGTCCAGGTCTGTGGAGGGTTGGTTCATCACTGGTAATATCATCAAAGTGTTACAGCTAACAGGGGTTCTTACCTAGAAGCCTCACACACGTGATGTACCCTCCACAGATGTAACTGATCTAATAATCAACATCGACTACACCTCGGTATACAAAGCTGATTAAAATACAGGCATATTTGTGGGCAGCTCAGTGCTGTCACAATCTACATCAGGGGTTCTTAGACATTTTATTCAAAGATCCAAACAAAGGTCCAGAACAACTAGTTATAAGACTGTTTCAGTAACTTTTACCTCGTCAGTCTGATGTTACAATGTCTTGTTGAACTGCATGTTCAATTTAATTTGTTTGTTTTTGTGTGAAAAATGGACAAGAAAGGTAATAAGTTACTCAAATAGAAGCTTAAATTTCTTATGAAGCTACAGAGAAACATGTGGTCAGATGGAATCCTGTTTAAAATGGAGAAAGCTTTGACTGAGTGGTGATGAATCAGGGAGCTAATCAGACACACGGGCAGGACTGGGACAAAACAAACATCTTAAAATCTTCTCTGTCCACGCTGCATTTCTTTTCTGTGCACATTTAGATACAACGTAACACCTCCTTCACTGTGTTTCCTCTAATAAAACCACCAACGGGATGTAGGGTTCGCTCTGCCGTGGCCACCTCTGGGCTTTAAGACTTGAGAGGGGATTCATTCTTGCACATCAGTGTCCAAAAGTCTCTAACGCCTCCAGGAAAAAGTCACTAGATTTGTCGTTAGTCTCTTTTGTTTTGAAAAAAATATTTGCTGGAAGGGTCTGAAAATACACTAAATCAAGCGACTGACTGGGTTACTAAACTGACTGCTGCTGCTGGACTGAATGTAAATCACTCTTAGCTCTTCGCTAACGAGCTAATCCACAGCCTGATCCTAATGTCAGATTAGCATTCAGATTACTGTAAAATCTCTAAGCAATTTATATTTTACTAAAAGAAGAATTTATTGAATAAAAAATAGATCATTTTTGAATTATGCACTTCCTACATTATTACATTCCAATATAACGAGTGGGGCAGACTGACCGATCGTGATTTCCGGACTACCGGAGTTCGGACTTTGAGAATCACCTCATGCGCTTCCCTTGAAGGGAACCTTCCAAAGGAGAGGTGGGTTTTTCATTACAACATTAGAAAAACCCCTAAAGAGTCGACCAGCGTATTATGCTGAATTATTTACCAGTGAAAACTATTTAACCTTAATTCTAAACTTTCTGTGTATCTGTTGTATAAACTGAATTGGTTTTATTAGAAAAGTGTCAAAAGGAGCTTGTGAAATTTGTTTTTAATATCCTGAAAAGTTGGAGATAGAAGGTTTTAGCCCGACAGCAACAATATGCTATCTATTCTGTAATACTAAAGTAAAAAAACATCATTAGATTAATTTTTCTCATCTTTTAGACCCTGGACGCTGTGACAGAGAGCGGTCTGACGTTACAAAACCTCATGCCGGGCTTTATCAGCCCTTTGGAGCCACGTTCAACCAAAACACCCTGCTACACCAGTTTGCACATAATAAGCATGTTCTGCACACACATGTTTCTGTAATCAATCATACGTGCTGTGCAGTTTTTTTTTCTCAGTGTGGCTTTTGTCCAAGCACACATGTCACAGATGGATGGACTTTAGGAAATTAAACTGAACAACTGCATGAAAAACCAGATGGATGAAACACATGTGGAACCAGAAAAGAGGAAAAAAGATTAGAGATGTGAGAGAATGAAATAATAAACGACAAGAGCAGGGTGGCGGAAAGAGAAAATACTTTTAAAAATACATTGTTTATCCAGAAATCTGACAGATTTGTTTCCTTTATGATCTTTATCTTTATCTAATGTTGTGACTCTTTGCGACTTGTTGAAAACACAAAACTGCCAGAAAATATGCAAACGTTTAGTTGGAAGCACACTGAATTAGGATTTACTATCCTTTTGCAGGAGGTTTATTTATTAGGGGTGTGTATTGGCATGCATCACGATACAGGGGCAACGATACAATATACTGTGATATATCGCGATACTACAAGCAATATGATATATTGCAATATATTTGAATTTACTTGTTGGAAAACTATCACAGCTGAACAGAAATGTTAGCTTCTTCAGTTATCGGATGAAATGAGCCTTTAACGCTACGTTGTCATGCTATCTAGCCACGTGCTCAAGTATTTGACCCTGCTGTTGCACTATCGCGAGATCTTGATGTTCTGTGGAAGTGAAGGACTGCTGAGGACTAATGACTGCAGCCAACAAGCAGTCAGAGGTTGAAATGCAACACAAAAATGAACTACCACTGCCCATTTTTGCATGTAAACTCTTAATAAGAACTTGATATTGTGCTTTAAGAACAATGATATATATATATATATATATATATATATATATATATATATATATATATATATATGTATTATATTATATATATTTCAGTGCATCACGCTTTTCTTACACCCCTATTATTTATATCAAGACATTTTGGAAACACTCTCCCAAATATCTACTGAAATGTTCACATCTTCTAAACTACAAAACCTGAAGTGTCACATATTGATATAAATCAGTCTTTATTCCCATCAATCCCTCCTAGACCCTCTGCTTCCCTATGTCTTTCTTTGTTTCTGTTTCCAAAGCCTTTACATGAGCAGTGGTGATCCCCTCTCTCTCACACACACACACACACACACACACACACACACACACACACACACACACACTCAAACACACACACTCAAGCCATCAGAGGCAAAGAGACGCGCCGAGGAGAAAGAGCGTGTAAGCTCTTCCATGATTGATAGTGATCCTCTCTGATGGTTGTGTATAGACTCAGCACTCAGCCAGACATTACCCTCTGACCCAGCTATTGATTCCTGCATTCAGTGCCCCAAACACAACACTAACCCTGACCCTGAGTCCACTAAAAAAATCCTACAAATAAACACACTTATGCATCTACAGCTTTACAGACTGATAAGCTGAAACCTGATCAATCTGCTGCATAACAATCATTCCTCTACATCCTGTCCAAGTCACATGGTACCAGTGTCCCACTGACTGATGGCTTTGGGTCTGGAGGGTTGAATGTCTGGTGGGGTGTAAAGCATGGATATGCTGCTCTTTACAACAACAACAACATTACTCTGATCTCACTCCTGAGCTGTTTAATAAAAGGATCTGGGGTAAGAAACGGTGCGTGCCAGGCAGAGGGACAAAGAGACCCAGCGCCATCCATCAAACAGACCTGGGTCACGTAGAAATTGCAAATGATCCTTTATCTGCTTGCACTTGTTTAAACCCACTTGAACTTCAAGATGGGTGGGTCCTGCCATGTAAAAGATAACAGTCGGCGAAGTATTTAAAACTCTGTGAGCGTCTTGTTAGCGCCGTGTCCAACTGTGTGTGGCCAGCTTGGCCGATTTATTGAAAACTAAAGTCTCCTATCACGCTTTTTAAACAGACTAAAACAAAGGCTCAGAGGAAATTGCAACCTCTTATTTGACCCACAAACTAAATTACAGAGTAAAGTTAAACACAGAGAATATTTCACCATTGTTGCTCCAAAGGAGGCGAAGCCAGAAAGAGAAGAGAAACAGAGACGAGTGCCAGCTAAGCTCCAGCCTAATGGGCTTTCAAGACAAAACCACAGCTGGCTTTCAACATTAGTCGCCATGACGACCCAAGAAGCCCTAACTATGGAGCTATTGTAGCAACAAAATAAAAAAACAAAAAAAAACTGGGGGGTAAAAAAAGGGAAGGGGGTGGACTTCAGGGGGCTTTGTGCTACAAAAACATCACCTCCTTACCCAACATCTTTCCTCTTTTTCTCTAATGGCCAATTAAGGACCACTTATTACCATTCTGCATTATCACAAATCATCTGCTATTACTGGGCTGAGCAGCATTTCCTGGTAATTTACGGTGGAGTTCTTTTGGTTACATCTTGTTCCAGAATGATCAAAGATTAGAAGCTGAAAGCAGGGAGCTGGAAAAAGGGAAAGGGGTGTGCTGCTAAATCTGGTTCAGCCATGAACCGTACAACAAGTCATAAATTCAGGGCTTTTCTCAGGGGGGAAATATGGGGCTTAAAATGTGGTCAGGAGGGAAGACAGTGCTCTTAAAGCTACCTAATATGGATGCTATTCTTTTAGAAAGAGACAAAACAGCAAGGATTCTGTCATCGTTTGTTTTCATCTGATGTTTAATTGGAGCAGTTTGATTGGTTGTCTAAAGATACATGAATTATCTAAATGCTGCTGTTTCTGTGAAATGTAATCAAAACACGCACATTTTTTAAAATTTAATGCTTTATAAATCAGGGTAATACAAGAAAATTATTTGATCCTAAATTTAGGTAAATAAAACCTCATGCAGACATGAGTTAGCTGTGACTTGATCACAGCAAGTTTAGGAAATCTTCAGTGAGACGCAATCATTACACTGCCACATTCACCATGACAACCATAGAAACCTGTACAGATTTGTCCTGCATCTTTAAGATGCTCCAACCCACACAGTGCTGTCGAAACAAATGTACAGATCTCTTTTTGTTTTTGTTTTACACTTAAATGTGTCAGATTAGCAAACAGCAGACAAAGATAACCTGAGTAAATATAAAATGTGATTTTGTTGTTTAAGGGGAAAGTTATCCCAACCAGCCTGGCCTTATGTGAAAAGGTTTTTGCCTCTGATTGGCTGTAGATAACTAGTAATGAGTCTCTCATTTCACTGTGGAGGAATTTTGTCCCACACTTCTTTAAAGAATTGTTTTAATTCAGCCTCATTGGAGGGTTTTCCAACATGAGCAGCCTGTTTAAGGTCAAAGGTCAGACATTATCCTTCAGGATTTTCCTGTAGTCAGCAGAATTCATGGTTCCATCAATTACAGAAAGTCATCCAGGTCCAGAAGCATCAAATCAGCCCCAGACCATCACACTACCACCACCATGTCTGACTGTTGGTAGGATGATGTTTTTATGAAATAGAGTTAGTTTTACTCCAGATGGAACGGGACTCACACCTTCCAGAAAGTTCCACTTTTGTCTCATTAATCCACAGATTATTTTTCTAGAAGTCCTCAGGTGTTTTTGTAAATGTGAGACGGACCTTTGTGTTCTGTAGTCAGGAGAGGTTTTGTCCTGAACTCTCTCATTTGATGACATTTAAGGGGGAATTACTTTTTCACATAGGGCCAGGTTGGTTTAAATGGTTAAAACCTCATTTCATATTTACTCAGCTACTTATCTTTGTCTGATACTGAAGTTTGTTTGCTGATCTGAAACATTTTAATAAGATGAGTCTGCAAAAACAGAAGAAATCTGTCAGGTGGCAAATTATTTTTCAAAGCACATCAGCAGCATGTGACTGCACCACATCCAGGTCACATCATGAAGCTAGAAGTTAACACCATGCTTGATGGGGTCGTAATCCGGTCCTTCAACAGGCTCACTGAATGGGTATGCTGCCACTGCACTCCTGATACATGATAATACACTGCTGATTATCATACATGTCCACAAACCATCATCAACCTCTCACATGGATCAGGGAGCTCTTTGTGGTTTTATTATGAACCTGAGAACCTCACCCTGACTCACTCTACAAAAACTCTCCACTCTTCACATTGTCTTGGTTTGCTGAGGTTTGTGGGTATTTATTTATTGAGACACAGGTCACAGCAACTCAATAGGGTTAAAGTTTAGACTTTCCCTGAGTCACTGCAACACCTTGCTGTGTTTGGGATCATTACGGTGTATGTCAGTCTTCTTGCTGTCAGACAGATGGTCTAAAAATAGGTGGAGTTTATGGTCAGTTCATTGATTGTTAGGCACCCACTCCCCAAAACAAGCTCAAATAATCAACCATCCGCTATCAGTGACTGACAGCTGGCATGAGACATTTATCTTTTCTAAAAAAAAAATTAGAAAAGATAAAATAGGGTGCACTTTCTTAAGACTGTAATGGTACTGGAACTTTATTTCCATTTTTGTTACAAAATTCCCCGATACAATTACCACTGCAACAAGACAATGACTTGTTATAAGCTTCAAAACTCTTGACTGAAGCATTTTACTCTCTGCTTACCCTGCAGATAAGGATACACACACACACACACACATGCACATCTATACGTAGAGAGACACTAAGTTGGGTTGGACAGGCAGACATCAGCATTAAGTCTTTTAGCGATTGAATATGTCTGGGTCTTCCTGTCAGACGGATAATGACATTGAGCTCTAACATTTCCATTAATGGACGGTGACGTGGAAGATTAATTAAATGCATTCATACATACTCAGCCACAAAGGCCTGAAATTAAAGCATGCAGACGGAGGCGCGTTGCAAATCTAAACAATAAGAGCTCAATTGCCCGTTTAGGAAAAACTGAATCAATGGAGTGAAACAATGAGAGGAGAGAAAACAGCCCTCCACAAACAGGAACATTAATGACTTGAGTTTGAGTTTCCTGATTTTATTCTTTATCAGAGAAGAATATAAAAGACAAAGAGAGCATGAAGATGCGTCAGAGTTGACACTCTTCAGAGTGGGCATTCCAAAGTGATACAGAAAGACTTTGTTGGGTAATGAAAGAGAAAAATCAAAATCTGATGAAAAGTTTCCATCCAGAAGAAATAAAAGTTTGAGTTGGTGCAGCTTAAGAAAAAACTGTCTGAAAGCATGTGTGGAAAGAAGAGGAAGCTACAGCAAAAGTACAGTTTTTGGTTTATTATATTCAATCTGCTGCTCAAAATCAGCTGGTACTTCACATCATTAAAGTATTTTTACATCTCAAAACCTCAGTCACCTTCTGTGTGTGCTGGTAAAATCATATAAACTAAACATTACCCACAAGACATGGATACAACATGCATGAATGAAAGGTAATCATCAAAAAAGAGGAGTTCCGCAAGGTTCTGTTCTCAGACCCATCTTGTTTTTGTTCTATTTCCTTCCTTTATGTCAGATAATCAACCAGCTTGGTGACATTTCATATCATTGTTTTGCTTATTTAAACCCCCTGAGGTCTGAGCATTTTAATTGGCTGCTTGACAGCATCAAGTAGTAGTTAGGCAACAATTACATCTAAACTCAGACAAAAATGGAACTTAAATTATTGTACTGGACAGTGCCATCTCTACCATTAACAGGATTCTTGACCAGCATCAGAAATGTTGGTGTATTTTTTGATAAACACTGTCCCTGGAGAAGACCTGAAGACATAAAATTGTCCCTTTCCAACTGTAGATTCTCCACCAGAGGGCAGCAGACATGCATAGAGTTGGACATGACAGACTTTAATGAAAGTACTAATCCTAATACATTATCTGGCTGTTTTAGGTCCAAATTTGATGACAATTAAATATAAACGTTATTAATCCCTTCAAGAAATGATTGCATTAACGTAGCAGAAATATTTATAAAGTTCAAAACATATTTAACAAAACAACAACAACACATGTTAGACAGACACATAAGAACATTTTTAGATAAGTGCATTTTAATATATTTTTTAAATTGTTTGTTAAAAAGTTTAATTGCTGAGTTCCTGAATTGGCAATTAGCAACAAAAGTCTACAAGGGGTTAACGTGTTACTCAAAATGTTAGACATGTTACTATTTTTTGCCAGTTAAGTAGCCTGGACTTCAATAATTATATTACATTTGATCTACTTGTAAATGAAATCAGGACTAGTGGGGCTGAAGCTTCAGTGAGCTGTTAATGGTGGAGGCGACGTTGATTGCTCTCTTTAAAAGAGAAGCTTCAAGTTTTGATACAAACATAAACTTCCGACAGCAACCTAGGAATAATAATGATGATAAACTGAGATGGACTTTGGGAGGAATACAAAGTGAGCGTCTGGATTTGTTTGCATGTTAAGGGCTGTTTGTGTCAGTGATGATGATGATGTGATCGACTCTCTCCACTGAACACGAGCAGACGCTGTCAGATTTGACAGTCTATCAGTACAACATCCCTCTCACTAGTGTCCCACCCAGCCTCCCTGCATCCCTCCCCCACTATCACTCATTCTGCCCTGCTCCTCTCTTATGTCTCTCCATCCTTATCAGCGTCCTTCCATCCGTCTTACGTTCAATTTTTCATTTCAGGTCCAATCTCGTTGATGGTCACGTCTTCCTCTAATCTGTCGTCCATCCCCCTCTCACTCCCTCTCATGAAGACAATGTTTATTTGTGGTGACCTGTCAATCATCAGCAAAATGTGGATTCGCACAGCAATAAAGTGAATCTGGCTTTAATGTCAGAGGGGAATCTGTTTAATCCATGTTAGATATTTATTTGAATGTGGAAATATAAATATAAGTTTGCATCAGATAAGCACGAGTCCAGACAGTTGTATGGTCTCAACCTGTGATCTGTGATGAGAGTGGGGGTCAGCCTTCTCTGAGGAGAAGAGGGATGAAAGTCAGTAGAGGAGTAGAGGTATTAAAGGTGGACGAGTTTAAGGACCCTGGAATCAATCATCCAAAGCAACAGGAAGTGGCACAAGCAGGGTGAAGAAGAGAGAGCAGGCAAGGTGGAGTGGATGGAGACGAGTGTCAGGGGTGATCTGTGACAGGATGACGGCTGCAGGAGGGAAAGGGAAACTTCACAGGATGGTAGAGAGAAGGCTTTGTAATGTGTTGAAATTTATTGGATGGCTGTTGATGTTTATACCACAAAATATGCTGTTTAGGGCAGTATTTTTCATCTATAGCACAGCACACCACGTCACACTATATATTACTTTAAAATGGGAAAGAAAACATTTAAGATTATCGCTGGGAGTGACCGAAATAGAGAGGAGCGTATCCATGTGACGGCTCAGGTTCAGGTAGATTTAAAGAGGCGATGGTTTGGACATGTGCGGAGGAGAGAGTGGACATACTGGACAAACGATGGTGACGATGAAGGAAGACTACAGAGAAGATGTGAGATAGAGAGAGATTCTGTAAAGGAGTCTAAAAATGTGTAGCTACAGCAATTTTATGGCTTCATGAGAAACTTGTCCACCACTTTTTATGTTCATTTATTAAAGTTGTTTTTTAAAATAATCACAAATATTATCTGGGGGGTTTGGGAACAATTACTCATCCTGTGTTCCTACTTGATATTTTCCATGTTAACTACTTGTAGTTTCCAAGAAGAGATTCAGCTAAAAAAAACGGCACCTACTTCCTGGAACACTCCCTTCTTCTACTTCCTGACACATTTACTTAGAAAACCAGACATTAAAAAATGTCTCTTATTCTGCCTTTAAAACAAACCTGATACCAACGACCCAAATTAAGCTTTAAAGATATCAAGGTATCTTTGTAGAAAGGCTCTGTAATAACTGGTACTTGGGCTTTTATTCAAAGAAGCAGTGGGAGGTGTATACGAGGCCTCATAAAGTCTGCCCACGTCCCAGTGCAACATCGTGGCCATATAAGCAATGCCTGCTCTGCTCGGCTTTGCTGCTGGAATATGAAATATGCATGGACCATAAAGAGCATATGGACCATCCGTCTCAATATCCGCCACGACGAACCATCAAAAAGATCATTAAACCCAACACACACGTGTTTGCTCACACGCACAAGAGCACACACAAAGCGGCGCATAAACATGCACTCCCACGTCGTGCATAATGGTTTATCAGTTTTAGTGCCAACTTTTTGCTGACAGCGCGCGCGCTGTAAAAAAGTAAAAGCACGCACACACACACATTAGGCAAAAGGCTGGATGTGACTTTGGTTGAAGTAAATTAGCTCGCCTCCGTTTTTCTGTTAATCTTCAGACATTATGAACATCTGTCACATTAAAACAACACAAAATAGTCTTTAAACGTGAACATATGTCTTTGTTTCTCTCGTGCACGTCAATTTGTCACCCCTTTAAACTGTCACTTCTTATATCGTCGTCACCACACCTCTGTCGGGCGCTGACAACATCAGGCTCCCCGCCCGTCCAATGCAGGGGCTTCAAATTTAACTCGAGATGAAGGACAGACAGGTAGAGTTGCTGCTCGAATAACGAGAAAAGTTTAATTAAACGCCAATGTATCACAAGAACAGAAGATAGAGGGATGACAGCATGAAAAAGGTGAAAGAAAAGGTGGTTAATGAAGAGGAAAATGCTGGCGAGACAAACGAAAATCCGACCCAGCGGGAGAGTAAACTCCCATTCAGATTTTAGACATGACAACAGGATACTACCACCGGGTGAGCATCGCTGTATCTAAATCTATCCATCTGTCCACTTTCATCCCTCCTCCCTTATTTTCTCTCACATCTCTCTAATCTCTTCCTACAGTACGTGTCAGCGAGGAGCCTGACACTAAGTCAGCGTCATATTCTATCATCCATGCAGACAGAGATGGAAGCGCACGCAAACAGGACAGCTGCTTCGTTTTTATCTCATCTCTTTGCTCTTTCAGCCGTTCCTTCCTTCTTCCCTCTGTCTCACTTTACCTAAAAGTTGTCAGCTCAGGTGCAGCCACCATCAATCTGCTAATGGGTGCTGCACTCCTGTTACTTCACGTGGCAGCTTTAAAAGGCCATTCTGTTTTATGTGTGAGGATGAGGAGAGGTGGACGTGTGCTTTGGAAGATCGGCAAAATCCTACTGTCCAATCTTACCCTAAAGTCTGTATGTGTGTGGTAAAACTCCTGATTACAACATAGACTCTCCTGTAAAGAACCAGTTATTATTAACAGGGCATGCTGTAGGTAATTATGAGAGAAGTATTGCACCTAACAAACTAGTTTTCTTAATGGTTGCTGTGGTAAAATTTCCTACAGTCAGTATTACTGCTTTAAATCAAATTTACTGTCAAAGATTGTCTGAAAATCATTTGAGTTTGAGATACAAGGAGGTGGCAGATGACAGAGGGGATCTATTGGGGTTCAGTGGCTTGCCCAATTAGGATATTTGGGTTCACAGCCACCCCCGGTCCTTAAAACGAGGTGCTTTATCAGTTTTACTCGGTTGGTAAATGTCTTTCACTATTATAAATAAAGATCATGAGTGCATAAATACTTGATGTACTGTTAAAATGCAAGGCCCTTTGCTTTAACGAGTCCAACTACATTCTTTAAAACTTAAACACACTTCACAATAAAAGCCCCAAGCAAAAGCATGTGCTTTGCTTTAAAAAAAAAAGTAAATTTTTAAGGTTATTGTAATAACATGCAATCTCCTCTCTGCCCATTAAAGCACAATGATCTTAATGCTGGGTGCATCATGTTTTTGTCCTGCAGACTATAACTGACTTGTTCATTTATTATCCACCAGTAGCTCCTCTGAAAAGTTTTCAATCAGAGTAAAGGATTAAATTTGTAACTGTACAAAATAATTAACACTAATACTACTAATTATTATTATTATTTAAAAACTAAAAAAAGATTATATAAAAATATATTTTTAAGTTTTCAAGAGTACAAGTTTGCACTTTGTAAACACAGTGATAATATCAGTCACTGATAATCTGTGGGATTAATAATCATGAAACCAAATGTTTACAGTTTCATCCTATACACACCATAAATGTTTCTTTAGACACTTTTACTGTAAGTGAATATAAAACAGTGTGTGTCTCTTCATGCACATGAGAGCAGTGTGAATTATGACACCACTTTCTAAAAGCCTTGATGCCCGTTGGAGGTGCGTTACCCAACCCTACATAAGTGCTCAACTATTTTAAAAGCTACTGTATATAGCACAAAGGGAAGTGAAACATTACACTGACACTGTGAAGACTTTCTGATATTTCTGTGTTTTTCTGTAAATTTATTTTGCACGTCGTCTACGTGTCTTTTCTACATGACATCACAGGGAACCTGAGCTGGTTTAGTTATCCAGGATATGGATGCTGCAAATATCTGATGAAGAACATTTCAGCATGCTTGGTTTGTAAATACAGAGGTGTGAAAAAGTGTTGGACCCCTTCCTGATTCCCTAATTTTTATATGTTTGTCACAGTTAAATGTTTCAGATCAAACAAATTTAACTAGCAGACAAAAAGAAACACAAGTAAACACAAAATGGAGTTTCTAAATAAAGGCATACACGGCCTGTTTAAGGTCAAAGGTCAGACATCCTCCATCAGCCCCAGACCATCACACTGAAACCACCAGGTCTGACTGTTGGTATGAAGATGTTTTTATGAAATACAGTCCAGATGGAACAGGACAGTCACCTTCCAGTCCACAATATTTCCCCCCAGTAGATGTTTGTTGGTAACTGTGAGACGTGTCTTTGTGGGTTGTTTTGATCAGAAGTGGGACTCTTTCATGATTTTGTCTTTTTCTTATGGCTGAACCATGACCTCTGACCTTAACTTTAACCAGGTGAGGCCTGCAGAGCTTTAGATGTTCTAAGTTCTTTTGTTCTTGAATTTCTTTAGAACAGGACATGATGTGTTGCTTTTTGAGCTCTTTTAGCCTCTTTCATGTTGTCAGACTTGAAGTGATTATTTAATCTGGCAGTAATCAGGCCTGGGTGTGGATTAATCACAACGAGTTCATGATTTCACATGGAGGAGGGCTATCACGTTTTCACCCAGGGCCAGGTTGGTTTGGGTCGATTTTTCCCTTTAGTAAATGAAATCATCATTTGAAAACTGCAGTGTTTCACTTGTGTTTTCTGTGTCTGATACTGACATTTGTTTTCTCATCTCAAACATACAAAAAATAAGAAATCTCAAACATTTAACAAACACTCTGACATCACTGTATTTTTTGAAAATGCATCAGATTGAATGAATTTTAGGAACAGGTATGAAGAGTAGAACATATCCAAAAAATGTACGGGACTTCAATGTTTGAAGGAAGAAAGCTCCTGAATGTGACGTCCGTTTGAAAGTTTTACACATATTTAAACGTTTCTTCACACTGAATCAACAAAATATCTCATTTATTACATTTAAGTTAGCAATAAGGTCGAAGTCGGCCCAACCACCTCTGAGCCGCCATGATAGGCAGGTAGTCACAGAACTGAGTTGGTGAGTAGGTATGAAGTAAGCAATGGTGCTGCTGTTCCATGATGATTTGAGCAAGCTTACATCATCGTCAAACATCGACTTAATGAGTGCATTTATCAATGACCTGAAGCAGCTTACAAAAACTCTCATCTTCTGGCCTTCCTGCACATTTTTTAAAGGTCAGCAGAAGTAAACTTCTAGCAGTTTAGTTCATGCCTGTTATTATTTATGATGCCTATTTGTGTATTAATTATAACAAGACAGTATATCAGATAGTCACTGTATTCAAATACCATAAAATAAAATGATGAGTCCACTTTATCACCCCTCAAAACCTCTGTCAGTCAGGTGAAGATGGAAACGGATGCCAGACATCCCTCTTTCACAAACCTACTTGAAGAAGCCTGGAATCCCGAAATACTTCCTCCCACTTCCAAAACTCCATTTCTCCATTTCCCATCAGGGGATACTCGACACCTCCAGTGTACGGAACATTGTCAAAATGTAAATGCAGCAATAGTTGGGGACTGTCATTGGTGCACCGCTGCCTTCTGGTTTGAGATTTAAAAATATCTCCTTTGAAAGCGCGTCGCACGCTTTACCTGCTCGCCCCGGCTGCTGGGGAGCTCTTTTGATAAACCGACTCCCTGTCTTGTTAGCAGCCCTTTGATTCAGCCAATTTCAGGAATATGAAAAGACGCCGTTGTGTCTTGGGAGACCGTTGAGCGTTTATGGATGGAAGCATGTACGTGTGCATCTGGTTAAGTGTTGTGTGTGAGAATACACTTGAGTTCACAAACAAACAAACCTCACATCACAAGAAAATACATTTTATAGAAACCACCAGAGAAACGAATCACCTCTGTTTGCTGTTTGACATTTTTGTCCCCTCTGGCAAGGACTCCTACTGTCCTCGCTCCCTCTACTGTCCTCACTCCCCTTCACATACTTTCTTTTCCCGTCTTTGCCGACTCTGTTTGACATCACCTGTTCCTCTCATCTCACACACCCTCTATCCTTCCTCTCTTTCTGTCTGCCGCTGCCAATCTAGCCACTGTAGTGTAAAGTTGTAATCTCTTCCCCCCTTTCTCTTCTTTCGTTTACCTCCATCTCTATCTTAGTAATTATCTCTCCACCCCGTCCCCTCTGTCATCCACCTATCTGCCTCTATGTAAAATATCTCCATCTGCTTTCACTTTCATAATCCATTTCTCATTCCACACCTTCCCTTATCTCACTGAGCTGACCCCTTCATCTTTCACTACCTCCCTTCCACCCTTCAATCTCTCTCATCTGCACCCTCCTTGTGCTCGCCTGCCTCGATCTTTCCATCCCTCCTCCTGATTGAAATTCAAACCTGAGCTCCGCTGGCTGCTCGTGCGGTCAGTGATTTGCTTACCACACATTCCTGTTCAGGGACGTGGAAGCTGAACACGACCTGGTGTTAGAAGCTAGGAGAGAAGATAAAGGGACCTCAGAGGCCGCAACGCCACGGCCGTCCATCCATTAGGGCGCTGCTTACCAGTTACTCAGAACTCACTTTCCTGTTTGAACTAGTATTTTCTACAATGTTAGCACCAAGCTTCCCTCTTTTCTCCTCCACTCTCCCTGTCTGTGTTACGTCTTCTCTCTATAACCTTCATTATTCCCAGGGATGCTCGATTATTTTTAAAAAATCACTATCAGAATGATTTAGGTCGAGACTGAAATTAGTTTTTGAACACAATCACTCATCGATTTGGGAAAAAAGTTTTTAATTCTCCTGTTTGGCCCAAAACACTATGTGATGCAGCGTGTCAAAATAAGAACACACACACACACACACACACACACACACACACACACACACACACACACACACACACACACACACACACACACACACACACACACACACACACACACAAAATCATTCTACAGGGCGCACTAGGATAAAATATGATCTTTGTTCACTTTTCTTTTCTGTCCTTACGGCATATAGCTTTGAATTTTGAGTAAAAATCTTCATAAATATAAACTCTGGTCACCAATAGGAGTTCTCTAATGTCTAAAAAACCCAGAGTTCACATTTAAGAAGAGAAGACTGCTGACACTGTTTTACATCAGTTGACCTGTTAAATTATGATTCAAATGTAAGGAATCAACACAAACTACCATGAAAATGCCCCAAATCAGATTTATTTAAGATATAAATTAAAATAAATACTGTATAACATTCAGACATTAGTTTAAGCACATGCTGACACCAGATAAATAAAATGAATCTTGATCAGTCAGTCACATGGAGAGACGGCGCTGAGAGGAATCAGGTGTTTTTTCAGGAGCTGTGACGCTTAGAGCTAGATGGTTGTTCCTCTCCATCCACTAACTGCTACTTTCACCCGTTAATATTTCTGTGTGTATAGGTTATGCCTGGTGAGATGATCCACGGAACTGTACAAAATTATCTGTTCATAAATAATAAAGTCAGATTTTTTTTTTTTGTAAATATATAAACATAATTCATCCTATTCAGATAAAGATTTTAGTTTTCTAATAATCTAAAATGACAGAAACTACATGTAAAGTTTTCTTGTGCTATTATTGGCAAGAAACGTTCCAGTTAGTGTGCCCATGAAACATTAATCTCATAAATAAAATATGCTATGTGCCAGATTTAGCCACTGGCTAATTTCCATTCCTCCTCTGCTGGCAGGTAAACACAAAACATAAAATACTAAATCAAACACGGGTCAGAACAAGACAGTTTGATCTGTTTTCTAATGTACTTTTTATTTTGCTCTATTAAGTGTTTACAAATGGGAGTAGCAGCTAATTTGGCATCATAATTTAAAAAGTTTTAACATCTCCTGCAGTGTGGCTTCCCTTCACGGGCTCCCTGTTTGCTGTAGGATTGATTTAAACATTTTAATGCTAGTTTTTAAGGCACTTAATGGCTTGGCCCCTTCAGATCTCTTAGAACAGCGCTCCAGAACACTCAGGTCCAACAATCAGATGTACCTTGCTGTACCCAAGTAAGGGTGATCGTGCTTTTGCAGTGTCGGCTCCAGGTTTGCTCCCTTTGCATATTAGATCAGCTCAGAGTTTGGGAGACTTTAAAAAGCTGTTAAAAACTCTCTTTTTCTCCAAGGCTTTGAGCAAGTAGAGCCTGTGTTTGCTCCTTGTATTGGCTTTGTTCTTATTGTTTTAATCTTTGGATTTTTTAATTATCTCTTTACTTTTTATCCTTGCTTTTATGATCATGTTTTATTGCTATTTTATAGTTCTGATGTTGATTGTTTTTGTTGCTTTGCTGTACAGCACTGGTGCAGCTCTGTTGTTTTTAAAGTGCTTTATAAATAAACTGACTTTCTCTTTTGTCCCCTCAGATCAACTCATTTTGTACATTGAACATACAGCTTGTTGGACCTGGCCTCTCAAAAGCCCCGCCCACAATAATTTGAATATTTTTTATGGTTTCTCACGTTTTTTGATTATGTGACATTTAAACTGTGATTCTGTGTGAAACAGTTAATAACTGAGAGGAAAATGTTAACAGTTCCAAAAGGAAACGTGTGTTCTGAGAAAACTTTTAGCAAAGTTAGGAAAGTTCTTACTCTGTATTTTGATATGTCGTTAATCGGGACATTCTTGCCATCTAGTGGCACAAACATGGTTTTTTAGGGGTTTTGTTAGAATAATGTGGACTCTGGAGCAGAGCAGGCGGAGCTTATTTATCTCCAGATGTAGCGTTGACGGCTCTTTCTTTGCATTTTACTGCACAAATAACATATATACATTACATTACTGTAATAAAAGTATAAACTTGATTTTTTAAAAGACTGTAAGACTTTAAAATAAGGTATTAGAGTCCTTAAAATAAGCAGAGAGTTAGATTATGTGTTTGAGCACATGGTGATATGATGGAAGAGTTTAGAAAAAGACTGTTTATCTAATATTTGAAAGCATAAAACAGGTTAAATACACATGAGTAGTGTCACAGCTGCCTTTCTGAATGTGTGTGTTTTCATGGATTTGTTTGTGTTTCATCTCGTGTATGACAGCTGCTTCAAAGATGGCAGCATGAGCTTTGTCTTTCTCTAAAATCAAAGTGCTCCCCCACAGCTCAGCCCGCCAGGCAAAACCGAAGCTGGCCAGCACTGGGCTCAGAGCGCGGCTCCATCGGACAGCGAGACAAATGGAGGGAGAAGAAACTGAGGAAGAAAGAGAAGGAGAGAGACCTGTGGGTGAGAGGCCACAAGGTCTGTTTCTGTCTCTGGTGCAAAGTGATGAAACCGGCAGGCAGCCAATCAGACATGACGACGAGCCAACCGGGGAGTGACCTGCAGGTCAGTAAACACACTGGCACTCACACACAATCATCAGCGAGCGCTTGTTTTAATCACAGCGTTGTTCTCTTAGGTCTACGCTGACTTTTCTTCATATCGAGTGTTGCAGGTACAAAGGTAATTGGAATCGGCTGTAATTGGTTGTGGTCTGCTGGTTTGAGTAAGCAAACGCTGGCTTTGCATAAACATGTAAATGAAATCCTTGTTTATGTTGTGTGTCAGTGTGTTGACTGCAAACTCAGACCTTAAGATTGGTTCATGCGTAAAGAGAGAGAAGACCCCCGGTAATGAAAAGGAGAAGGAGTGATGTGAAACAAAGGAGTGGAGGTGGGAGGTGTGAGCGGTCAGAGACAAGGGGGTGAGGGTGGCAGCGATGCTTACAGAGGCATAGCGTCTACCTGATGTGAAGTGTGACTTTACAGGTGTGTGACTCTGGTAGAGGTGAGGCTTCAACCATAACTCTTTGAGCTCTAAGTCCCACCCCTTTCTAAAACACTTTATCTACAGATTAAGATAAATCTGCTGCAGGACACCATCAGATATTATCGCCCTACTGGGTTTGGCTTGCAGTCACAGACACATTTTACACACAAACACATGCACACATCCATCATCAGCTGCTTTAAGAAGTCTAAATTAGACAAAGAAACTTCCGGAGTGTTTGAAAGCCACAACACTTCGGACATCCCACTGAGCAGCATTATGCATCGTCAGCCTTCATGCCTCTGCCTTCTCTTTATTAGCCCCCTGTCTCTTGACTCTGCGTTTCCTTCTTGTTTACTTTCTTGCCGTCTCAATTTCCCTCCCTTCCTCCCCCCTCCTCTCTTCATGCCTCCCTCTCTACGCAGTCGTTATGGCAGACAGGGAGCCGTGATAACGTCAGGATTTAAATCGGCGAAAGTGCGACGATGAGGGTGTTCACATGTCCCACTGCTCTCCATCACATGCAGCGCGTGTGTCAACAAGCTTCACAGTCATATGACCACTCCTTCACCATAACAGGATGTTAAGTTCAGTGTCTGAATGCGAGGCTGTGTGATTGGGACAGCAAAAACACAGATCCACATTCAGGCAGAGGGATCTAGTACACTCACATGATTGATTTGATTTATTCTTTATCTGGCAGGGACATTGCTGTCCAACATAATACAAAATTGCAGCTGATGTGACACATTTAGATTGTATAGCTAATGCTAGTTTTCAACTCCCATCCCTTACACATGGTTTTTGTCAATGCACTGAAAAACTCTAACATCTTTGCAAATGATAATACCAGTAATGCATTTTGCTCTACTCTTTATTAAGAACTACATTTTCTACTCAGAAGTATTACAACCTCGCTGTCCTCCCTCCTCTATCCCATGCATCAGACATCAACTGTTGATCATCTGCTGAAAACAGAAAAAGTAGACCCAAAAAATCAAAAGCTGTAGAATGATTTCATGTTGCTTTAAATGTTTACAAGCTGGATTCCGTTGCTGCAGAGCTTTGTGTTCTGATGCACCTCCTATAAAACAATAATTAGCTTCTTTTTCAGACTGACTGATTAGCTTCAATGACTGAATTAGATGTCTCTAAGGTTTTCTGTGCTGTTTGTAATTAAATGGAATTAATGAGCCTGAGAGGTAAGGCAAGAAGTGCTTAAAATTGCCTTTAACCAAGCGTGTTAAAACTAAATTACCAATGAAGAGATCAAAAAATGTAAAACGTGAGCAAAAACCTTCAGTCTCTTGTAAGAACATTTTATAAGCCTTGCTGATCAAAACAGCGTTTTCCAATTGAAAGGATCCGCGTCGTCATCAGAGGATGTGCACGTGTACACTAATAAAGTGTGACTGGTTAAATATTATTACACAAAAAATCATCTTCCTGTAGACGTTGATTTTCTTTATGAAATCAGCTCTGCAGACTCAGACTCTTGGGACAAAAATGACTAAACATCCGAGGTACCTGCTGTTTTCTACCAGTACATGGCTTTAATGCCTTCTTTCAATTAAACTGGATTTATTAATCACTAAATTAATACTGCATTAATATATCAAGAAACATGGACAATGAATACATCAAAAAGCGTATCAATAAAACAATCAAATCTCTTATAATACCATCCATCCATTTTCTATACCCGCTTTATCCTCCACAGGGGGTCGTGGGGGAGCTGGTATCTCCAGTGGTCAGGGGGCGAGAGGCGGGGGACACCCTGGACGGGTCGCCAGTCCATCACAGGGTCACACAGAGACAAATGAGACAAACAACGAGTCACACACCCACTCACACCTATAGGGACAATTCACCACGACCAACCAGCCTAACAGTCATGTTATTGGTCTGTGGGAGGAAGCCGGAGTACACGGAGAGAACCTACTCATGCACAGGGAGAACATGCAAACTCCACGCAGAGAGGCCACCGAGCCGGGAAGCGAACCCACGACCTCCTTGCTGCGAGGCAACAGTGCTAACAACAGCGCCACCATGCAGTTCCCTTATACTGGTAATACCATTCTGGTGAATGTGATCACTTTCATTTTAAGAAGAGGACATTTAAGCAACATTTTAATATTTTAACCCAGTGCCTGTTTCATAATTTAAAAACAAGCCCAGAACTAGTCAGGCTAGAAGTTCTGCAGTGGTCAGGAAACAACTTGGCACTTTACCACCACCTAGTGGCTGTGTAGGCTATTGCAACCAGGTGCCAGTGGGGAGGAACAGCCACCTATCAAAACAACACTTATGATAATTATTCAAATGTGTACAATGATTAGACATTTTCAAGAATCACTGCCCATTTAAACAATAATTAAAGACATTATTGTGTTTAAATAAACAGAACTCATGGTAATGAGAATTGTGCATGTCAACCCTGTGAGAGTCAATACGATGGTAATAAGAGGGTCAAGCATCATACATTCTACCACGCCTTAAAAACATTAGCATAATTTCAGTTCCAGTTTTAGTCCCAAAGAGGGCGTTTTAATCCCAATCCCTCCTTAAATGTTCCAAACTTGCAGCCTTCCAGCCTCACAAAGTTTCAGGGCTAAGTTCCCATCAGCACTTCAAGAATTTATTAGGACCATTATTAAGAGTGTGGGAGTTTCAAACTGATGAACAAGGATTACAGTTCTGTCATCCTGTGACAAGGAGTGGCATTTATGAACAGGCGATATTAATAGACAGGCTGTTAACTGGGGTCGGAGCTTTGTGTCAGACTGTTACAGACACACTGACTCTTCCTCTCCTCTGACTTTCTCTACCTTCACTGCTTCTGTTGAACCTTTTCCCCAACACAGATCCTTCCTCCTGCTTGGCCAGGCTCACGTTGTTCCCCTACCATGACTCTTTTAGGCTCCTTCTCGCCTCCTTTTCTGTATTTTATTTAAACACACACACACTGACTGTCATACAACAGTTGTACTCGCTCCAGATCCAAACCACTTCCCTGCGGTGCTGTCTATCTAATCCTGTTTTCCATCATTTTGTGCTCTCATTTCTCACACTCACATGATGCTATTTCTCACCATAAATCCTCAAACCAAACCTCCTCTCAGTCAGTTTAAAAACACACTCTCACCAATCCGACCCGTCCTCTTTCACCACAATTCACACAGCTACGACCACACTAATGCAAATATATGTTTGGAAGTGTGTTTTTGTGTCTGACCCCATCAAAATTAAGAATTCTTTTACAAGTTTGCCAAACTGAAACTGAACGGCTACATTTATTCTCCTTGGTGAGATGCAAAAAGCGAAGAAGCCGGTTATGATCTAGACCAGGTCTATTCAGTTCTGGTCCTGGAGGGTCACTCCTCTGCATGTTTCAGCTGTTTCCCAACACACCTGAGTCAATGATTGAATCACCTCTTCAGCATGTTCTCAAGTTCTCCACAAGGCTGTTTATCCTCCATTAATTAAAACCAGGTGTGTTGGTGCAGGGAAATGAAGAAATCATGCAGGTAGTGCATGGTTTCTTCTGGTACCATCCCTCCAAGACCAGATGAAACAATGAGCTCATTTGTGAAATAAAAGGAAAATCGTCCAAATCCTTTCCGTTATGTGACTGCCTCCAAATACAGTCACTTCCACAGACACACGTCAAACTCTGAAGACAAGATGAGACAAAGCCTCTCAATAAGAGCTGATGCCAAAAAGACTGTTGTTTAAATTCCAGGCTACAAACCGCTCGTCTCAACCAGAGAATTTTAAATGAGAAAAATGTGTCCGACACAGACGACCATCTATGTGTGAATGTAACAACAACAACAACAGACAACGGCTGGATCGGATTATTTGGGAATCCTCTGAAACTCCTATGAGAAGTTTCCAAACTTTTAGTAGATTTGTTGCATCAGTTTAAAGTTTATTATTGGTGTTTCAACAAGAGCAAATAGGAGGAAGTCTAAGAAACGTCTCGGAATTCATAAACACATGCTCACTAGTCTAAAGTTCACAACGCTTCAAGAAAGAAACTTTGTACAAAAAGTACAAAGATCTGTGTTTGGTTGATTATTTTTTGTTGTAATAATGTTTCTTGGAAATAAACCTCATATCACTGAAAAGCTTAATTAGTCACCAAGGTACAGCTTTAAGGATAAGTGAATGTAGGGGTTAGTGCCTAAAAATGTTCCAAAATCACCTGTAATGTGTTCCTATTGGTATTCATTGGTTTTAGGGAGAAGTACCCACACACCAGCTGTGTTGATCCTTTCACGGCTGCACAGTCATTACGAGTTTTACCTCGTTGTAAAGGTGACTAATCAGACAACGATAAAGAATTTATTGCCAAGAAACACAGTGAATCCAGAGCACGTCTGACCAAAACTGACCGAGAACAAATGTTCTTACTTTCTGAGTCTAGTGTTTTAAAACCTAAGTAGAGGAGTGAGATTGGAACCCAAGACCAAACATTTAGTCTGCAGCTGTCAGAACAGGACAAGGGAAAACAGAGGAGTGAGGTACGGAGGTGGAGTAGGTTACGGTGGTGAAAAGAAGTATAAGTGCAGTGGTAAAGTCGAGTTTTTCATTCAAACCTTGCTATCTCTTCATGTTTAAAAACCATATAGAGGTTGGAACCTTTCATTCCTTCTTAAATCATAAATGTTGTGTTTTTCAGACCGCACAATCGCCACACAGGATTTCATTTATTTTTAACAATAAGAATAAAAGTTAAGTTTGAAAAATTAAGACTACAGTCCAATGACAATAATTTAATTTTGTCTATTATCTGAAAAATTGAACATTAAAGCTGTTGGTGAGAGCATCTGTGTTTTATCTGAATTAAAATGCTGATCCAGTAAGAATAAACAGTTATTATGCTGCTGTCTCACGCTGTGATATTCATTAAAGTGTTCACAATCATCAGTCACTCATCAGAATCCACGTGGGAATATTTACTTGAACCGCATCTTTTGATTATCTAAAATTGCTCTCCCCTTCAGTCATTAACTACTCTAATAGTCAGGGTTAGCTTTCCAACTCGACCAAATTATGTTTGTGCAAATAAGCACTGAATAAATCACAATAATTCACAAAATTACTAAATCAAATGGTGTCAGTAGCTGAGATGAAATCTGCATAAGAGAGAAGAGAAGGTTTTAGGAAGAGAAATAAAAATAAAATCTCCCATGAAGCTCGGTATAGACTTTTAAGGGATTCTGATTTGATAGCATTGAGAAAAATATAAATTTCATGGTATTATATTAATAAAACAAATAGCATCTGGTTTGATTTAAAAATCAAAATTAGCCACTATTAGTGTTTCAGCTAAAATATCTCACCTTTTTATAATGGTGTTAGATTTTGATACACAGATAAAAATAATGAGGGTGTTGGTGGCCATTTTCTCTTTGAAGTCAACTGTTAGCTAAAACACTGGCGAGCCAGAAGGTTGTCTGAAAGGCTTACATAACAGAAAACCTTAAAACAACTATAAAATTATTACAAAAATGTAAATATGATACTACAGTAGAAAAAACATCTGTTATTTTCTGTTGTTTTCCTTTTTATAAAGTAGCATTAGGCGCCTCACAAGTTGATTTTAGTAAATTTAGCCAGGTTTTCTGCCTCTTTACTAAACCAGCAGCTGTTTTGTTATAATCAAATTAACTCTCATAGCTTGTTGCAAATGTTTACTTCAAGACAGTGTTAGCTTAAAAATGTGAGGATGGCACTCTTTTGGTAGCTTAGAAAAATAATGACAGAAGCCTAACAAGTTCACTTATTAGCAACGTTATTAGCCTCTGTAGTGAGCCTGCTGTAGGTTAATTTCAAGCTAACTCACATAGCTTGTTGTAAATGTCCCTTTCAATTCAATAAGTTTATTTCACTCAACAAAATTCAGTAAACAAATGTCAAATCAAAATACAAAATACAAACCAAAATGCTATTATTTGAGTGAAAAAGGGGGAGGAAGAAGAAAAGTCTTATATGACCTACCCCCATCAACTGAATACAAAATAAATTACAAAATGGCCTTATACACACAAAAAAGTAAACATCTTTCTTTTCTATACAAACAATATCAGAACTAAAACATATCAATCTTCCATCATTAACTCACGAGATCATAGGATTTTATCATTTTTTCTTTATACATTTTCTTAAATTGATCAGTTGTTAAACATTTTTTCAAATCATCATCCGGGTTATTCCATAGTTTCACTCCATATACTGAAATGAACATTTGCTTTAATGTAGTTCATACAAATATTCTTTTAAAATCAGATTTCTTTCTACTTATCCCATCATTTGTGATCAAAACAAAAAACTTCTGTAACTCTGTTGGCAGTAAAATATTTTTAGCCTTGAACATAATTAGTAACGTTTTCAATTTAACCAAATCTCTGAATTTTATAATTTTTGATTGAACAAACAATCTATTGGTATGTTCTCTTGAATTTACTTTATATAAAATTCTCAAAGCTTTCTTCTGTAGCAGAAACAAAGAATTAGTATTTGTTTTATATGTATTGCCCCAAACCTCTATACAATAAGTCAAATATGGTACAATAAGTGAGTAATATAATGTCTGAAGTGTTGATGTTTCTAGAACACTTTTTACTTTATTTAAAAGTCCAATACTTTTAGAAAGTTTTTTATATATTTTATGTAAGTTTTCCTGTTAAGTTTATGATCCAAGACAACCCCTGAGAATCTTTAAAGACCATGTTAGCCTAAAAAAGCGATGATGGCGCTCTTTTGGTTGCTTAGAGAAATAATGACAGGACTTAATGTTCACTAGCTACTTAACAAGGCTATTAGCCTCTGTAGCGAGCCTGCTGTAGGTTAATGGACCAAATTGCAAGCTAACTCTCGTAGCTTGTTGTAAATGTGCCTTTAAAGACCATGTTAGCCTAAAAATGTGATGATGGCGCTCTTTTGGTAACACTAGGAGGGTGACTTGCTCATAATTAGCTTGTTTATTAGCCTCAAAACAACCCTGAAATAGTTTGGGGATTTTTAGCTCAAACTCAAGCTAACTTGTGGGGTTTTTTTAATGCACGTTTGTTTCCAGACTTTAAAAACTGATGGAGAGTGTTCTGTTGGCAGCAAAGCTATGATTGTCTGTCTTGTTCACTAATGGAAAACTTCTAAGAAACCTTGTCCTTTTTTACGAGGGAAAAGTTTAGGGGTTTTCCCTCCATCAACCATCAAAGCTGACCGACAGCTACAAAAAAAAACAGAGGGGGCGGAAAGCCTCACTTTGTGCTGTAAACAACTTGAGAAATCCCTGCTCTATCTCTGACAAGTCAATAAAAGCTATTTAAACCACAGAAACGTTATGACTGTTGGACTTTTTGTGGTTTTGAAATTGTGATATTTTTTCAAAAAGCAATGTATCTTCAAACTGGTCCATGCAAATATGGCTTTAATCGACGGTTTATCACATGTTGACCAGGTCAACGCATTACTAGATAGTGCATAAAATGTGGACCATCACCAACTATTTAGTGTCAAACTGCAGGAAGGGAAATGTGAATTCTTGTTTTCACTCAGTTTACTAGAAAACTGTCAACCCAAATGCTACTCTGTGTTTCTACAAATGCAAACTTTACTTTCTCGTGTAAAAAACAAGAAAATAATCTTCTACCTGAACATATCTTTATTCCCCAGCCGTCATCACATGTGGTTTAATCTTAACCACGTCTCCTGCTTATATCTCAGTAACAACCTTTTTGCTCAGCCCTCTTTCTTTAATAAATTCCCTCATTTCTTCCCTATCATCTTATCTCTCCTCTTATCACTGCTCAAATAAGAAAGATGT
Organism: Callopanchax toddi; assembly: GCA_006937965.1. Lineage (NCBI taxonomy): Eukaryota > Metazoa > Chordata > Actinopteri > Cyprinodontiformes > Nothobranchiidae > Callopanchax > Callopanchax toddi. The sequence continues at coordinate 2,105,853 of SSNR01000032.1, read as the reverse complement.
GACCCTCCTGGAAAGAGAGGTTGATAGTGATATTTTGTGAGAATTGGGGAAAAAAGGGGGACAAAGAAGAGAAGTGGTAGAGGGTGAAGCTTCCATTTCTCAACAGACAAATACTGGCTATAGGTAGGTGACCTCTGCAAATGGGTTTTCGATCTTAATTCTCAACAGATCTCAGTAAGCGATTACATAAAGACACACGAGGGAGAGGAACAGAGAGGAAAAACAGAATGGTAAACTCAGAGCGGCTCTTTTTGTCTGCTGGAAAAACTGCTACATTTAACACATACACAATTAGAATTTTAGCACAAATATACACACAGAATGTGGTTAGAGGTCTGAAACTACTGTAAATGCGGCCTTTTCCCCCCTCAGTGTTTCTGGAAACCATTTCGAGTTTGTGGCCTTTCTAAACCACTGATGATGTTCTGATTAACCTTGGAAATGATGGGTCTTATTTTACTCAAAAATACATAAACATACGAGAATAGTCTGTTTGTTCCCGGCTGGCTGAGAAAGGGGAGTGGAGTTTACTTAATCCCCGCTGGTAAATTACACCTCACTTCATAGGATTTGTTTTGTGCTCCATTTGGTTTCGGAGACACGAGAAGTCCAGACAGCCCCAGATCTGCGGCGAAGCCCTTCAAGACGCTGCAAATTTTCTGGCGCAGTTTTATTGCAAGACAGAGATAATAGTTTACAGCTTGTTTCACTGCACTTTTGTGTGGCTCGGTGATAAATGGAAACTAGCTGAGGCATTATTTTTAGAGCTATCTCACTTTTCTTTTAGTGCTGTAGACTCTTGCGCTGTACTTTATCTTCTCTTGTATGCAGCCCTTCGCTTTGAGAATGTCCTTTAAAACGCTTAATGTTGTCTTTTTTAATGTAGAAACACATCAGGGGAAATATCTATAATATATAGTATTAAGTCATTTTATTTTCTTAATTTGTTGCACTATTTTAGTAAATTAATTATATGTGGATTTTTTTTTTTTTTTTTCAGAAAGAAATAAAAGCTTTTAATAAGCTTGATCTGTATTTTCATTTTATTGACCAAATTGCCTCTAGGTGCTTCTTGCTCAAAAAGTAATTCTCCTCCACCATATTTAATTGTTTTATTGTGTCATTACTTCATGTTGCCGAAGCATTAAAGCACCGCTCATTCCACCGTGCCTATTAAATTGTAATGGCTCTACAAAGCAATATACGTCCTGATCCGACATACACAAAAATGCACAAACACTATCAAGCGCGCACACACTATTAAGCGCCAATGGTGCCGGAGAGTGATATGAGGCAATATTGCAGGCGAACAATCTGATGAAGTGTGCAAAACAGTCATTAGTGGAGTCGTCGTCCCTGTTCAGTTTAACACGCATCTTAACGAAGGAGCCGCGTTGTTTTCACACATAAAATACTTATAATCGCTTGCAGAAACACTATCAGAATTTAACACACACACACACACACACACACACATACACACTGTCGCTCGATTATACCTTCACACAATCAACGGCTTTGCTCAGAAAGGTGCATCATCCACGATCCCAGACTTTTAATCATTTAAAATATGCATAACATTTTTAATTTTTATTTTCTAAATGTCAGCATGTCTCCTGCAGCCTACTTTACCTGCGTACAATGTCTTCCTGTAGTTTTTGTGGTGATCTGCCACAACAAGAGTTAAACATCGCAGGGAGCCTGAGCACATGTGCACACGGTACAGTGCATGTAAGTGCAAAGGCAGTGAGAGAAAGTCTTAAATGTTTCTGAGAGTGTGAGGGGAAGTAATAAGATGAGTGGAGTGCGTTTGTCTGCTGAGAGGGGGATGATGGATTGTTGAGGAGAGGCAGGTGAAGCTGAATATCTCCCTACAGCGCGGGTCATAAAGCAAGAGAGCAGCCTGCTCCCCAACAACACAATGAGATCAAATAACCTCCAGTGCCTCTAGCACACACACACACACACACACACACACACACACACACACACACACACACACACACAATCAGGTTCTTGCACAGATACTCAAGTTTTTGCTCTGTTTTGAAAGATCCATCCAATTCTCAAGCAGAAAGAAATGCAATGAGAGCATAAAGGCAGAAATTCTTTGACACACACACACACACACACACACACACACACATGCAGTTTCTCGCAAAAACACATAAATTCTCACATGCTGAAAGATACAAACACATCGTTGCAGGGAGTCTGCAGGTGAGAGGAAGTGAAGTACGATGAACAAGCTGAGAGGGAGGTTGGAGTTTGAGATGAAAACCGGAGTAGTGAAGTGCATTGTGGGTCACTGATGGGAAGGACGCTTCAGGACTCTAAGAGGGATTAGAGCTTGGAGTGTGCTTGTGAATGTTTGTGCATGTAAGTGTCAAGATAACAACAAAAAAACTCAGACAATGCAGAACACTGATGTTTTTTTTATAATAGCCTGTAAGATAAGGTCATTTCATGACCTTCACGCAGTCCTTCCTGTCCATGGCAGCCATTAACAGACCTTTTTGACCTCTGTCATTTAGTGTGTACACCTGTTGTGTATTTCTGTGTGTAGGTCTATCTACTCATATTATGATAGGAACCGTAACAAATAATCATTCCACACCTGAAGTCGTACTCTGATTTTAGCCTCCTGCATCCTGAACTTTTGTTTGATGAGCATTTTAAACTTTCTCTTAGCTATTTGTAATTAGCAGGACATCGTAAAAGTAAAAAGAGAAAATAATAAACAAATTAAAACGTCTCTGTGTAAAAGGACAACATGTTAAAACTCATTCAGTAATATGCTGCAGAGAATCCATTATCCTTAGCATGGAGGGTCTCAGGAGGTTCAGAGCTTCTATTAAAGTTTTAACTTTTATAACTTAAATTAAATGCAACATATAAATATTTATTACATCACAACATCCCCAAAACCAGGAGTGCATGCACACCAGAAATCATGCGTGTGCACCAGATCCCTCCTTTGCGGACCGATGCTGCCACGGTATCGACCGTGGTACGACAATCTTCACAGCCTGCATCAGTGCCAGATACTCCCTTAAGTTCCTCAATGACAATACTATGTACACCTCTGCCTACAGCGGCAGTTTTTTTTAAGATTAACTTTGAAGTTTCTGCTCATTTATGTTTCTTCTACCAAACTCCCTCAGTGAACTATAATCAAATGGCATTATGTCATTAAAGACACTTTTAGGTCATTTTTTCAGATATAAAAGTGAACAGACTAGTGCCAAAATGTACTAATATACTTGTGTACTGGTTGTATCCTGAGTGATCGTAACTTAACCACAAAGTAGCTGTTTGTGAGATGCTTGAGACGCACAACACCCTCTGCAGCCCTTCTGCTGAACTTTGAAGACGTTTTAACGACTATTTTCAAAGTAATGTTTGCTATTTATAGATAACCTAGAGTAAAATAACACTGAATTACCATCTGACCCTATGTGGATATTGAACTGCTACAAAACCCTTTCACAGTTTGATCTGGTGAAAACTTTCAAGTGTCTGCATAGTGTGTATTTGTTGTTGTTGCTTAGTTTTTTGATCCTTCAGTTTTATTTGTAGTGATTGGACACAGACAGTGTACAACTTTCCAAATTTCTATTGGTATCTTAATATTTCTGTCTGTTAAAAATCCAAAAACCAACATTATTTTTACAGGTTTTAACGTATTTTCACCACATTTACTCGTCTCAGCTGATACTTAGTATACATCGTTTGCTTTGGTCTTTATAATTTTAGGAACTTCCTCTATAATTTCCTAAAAGTTTTTTTGGGGTGTAATGATGGATTAATTATCGACTCTTTTTAAAATGTATGTTTGTAGTTTATGAAATGCGACTGTGGCCAACGCTGAGACTAAATGTACCGACGGTCTCTCGGATCGTAAAGAGACAACTGTTTACGCTGTTGATCGGTCGTCCCTGGACAGACGGGTGACACACTTTGCCCTCTTCTGCAGATGGCTAATTACATCAACAGATGTGTTCTGTTATAGTGTGGCCGGACATGAAACCAAGCATGTTCAAATGTTCCCTTCATGGAACATTAAAACACACACACACACACGCATAAGGATGCTAAACTTTAAAAACATCCAGCAGAAATCGGCCATGCTTCTCGAGGCTAATTTGGGATTAGGGTGTGTGAGGCTGAAAACATGCTCACATTGATATGGAAATTAGACCAATTTACCACTGGCACAAAAAGCTAAAAACAGTTACTTAAATAACAGTTTGTACATGCACACACACACACACAAACAGAGATATGCATATGAATAGCGTGCAAGGGATCTGTCCCAGAGCTTGGTTGTGTCTATCAAAGGCTCGTCTCTCCCAGAGACCAGTCGGGGCCCAGCACTACACACTTAGCATTCGAATACATCAATGGCTCAGGAAAGGAGGCAGGCAGGCTTTCATAGTCAGAGAACCCACCTTCAGCATCTATCTTCCCCTTTTCACTTTCTCTTTGGTCAATCGAGTCGCCCACTGTTAGCCGGTTCCTATTATCTCCTACTCCTCTCAAGAAGGAAGCCTTTTTAACCGTGACCAGAACTCAGAACTGCACGGACCGTGACCACATGGTCATACAACACGAGATAGGCAGTGTGTCTGTGTGTGACATACAGTAGACATAGTAAAGGCTGCTACTACTACTGCCCTTTAGTGTTGTGAGAGTCTGAACAAGCGGCCTTAGGTCCTGTTGAGCTGTGAGGGAATTCGCCGCCCGGCCATCAGCATTCAGCCCACCGCCTCACCGACTAACTGACAAACTCCACCTAATGGAATCAAACCTGGCTTATCAAATGTGTGTCAGTGCACGTATTTGTGTGTCTGTCCCATCACTCGTCCGTCAATACCCAGAGACAGCCTTCAGCCAGAGAACAAGGGAGAGCTGAGAGAAAACGAGCCACTCTTACCTTTCTCTCTAATTACAAATGACAAACCTGCTACAGAGAGCCGGCCCGCCACATGATAACCTCTCAGCTCTCTGCCGATACTCGGTGACAGATCTCGAGTGTAGACGGGCAGATTAAAACAAGAGCCGCAAATCACTGTCCTGCCCTGTGGCTCTAATTTCCAATGACAAAGCGAGGTATCTGCTGCCAATATCTCACCTGTCTTTATCATCTTCCTCTCTTTATCGCCTCTTTAGTTTCTCATCCTTTAATCGATTTTCTCCTTCCTTTCTTTCTTCCAATCTGTCTTCCTCATTTTCCGTCCCTTCTGCATCATTTAAAAACCAGCCCCGCTTTCTCAGATCGTCCATTTCCTCCCTGTTGCGTAATAATCAGGTTAAGACTACTTTGTGGCTTGTACCCTCGCTGACTATTATCTCTAATGCCATTTTAACAATATAAAAGCCATATACTGCTAGAGTCCCGTGATACAGTATCCTCACAGCACACGGAGGGTGAAACCTGTACTTAATCTCTTCTTTTTCACACCCTCCTTAACCGTATTTTCTCATTTATTTCTAGTTGAGCAAAGGTTTATTTGAGGACAGATGGGCGGGCTTGATACCTGAGTGTTGAGCCAAGAAGTACACAATATTTTGTGAAACTGAAGTTTAGGTAATTAAAGTTTTTTTTACCCAACAAATCAACAAAAGCAGCAACATTTCAAAGACACAACTTCACAGATTAACAGTACATTTTGGCATGGTGGCCCAGCTAGTTAGCTCCATCGCCTCATGGCAAGAAGGGCCTGGCTTCAGTTCTAAGCTGGCGTTTGGATGTTCTCCCTATGGGTGTGTGAGTTTTCTCCACCGACTAAAAACATGCATGTTAGGTTAAGTTTTAAATTGGCCAAGGTTTGCATGTGTGTGTCGATGTTTGCTTGTCTCTACGTGGCTCTGGGATGGACTGGTTAACTGTCCCAGGTGTACCCCCACCCCTCACGTAATGACAGCTGGAAACCCCAATGACCCTACACAGGAACAAGCAAGTAACAAACTGGGTGGATCTTCTTACTGGTTTTCTTTAAGCATGGCTTTCTGAAAAATGCAACAATGTACCTGTCTGTGCTTTCCCTTCTGCTGCAAGTCAAACAATGTGATTTCAAACACCATTAATACCATGTTTTCAATAAGTCCCACATCTGCTATGATTGGCTGAGACACTAATAGTCAGGGGTGCACATAATTGGTCTGCAAGTGCACATAAGCACCAGATATCATGCATGTGTACCTGATCCCTCTGTCCAAACTGGTGCTATCACAGTCCCGATCGCGCAGCCCGCGATCAAAAGACACTGATGAACCTTACATCCAGTTGTGGTTCTGTGAAGGATATAGCTGGAAGCCACACGCACTGCTCCAGAACGCACACAGACACACACACGCTAACCCACCAGAATGCACACGCAGGCCGTGTGTATGTTTGCGTTCTGCGCACGCTCACGGTGAGGTGGTGCATACCAAGCATCAGCACCATGTTCTCCCCTGAGTACCGCAATGAAAAAATGATGTTCCCCCTGCTAACAGCAACTATGTGACCATAAACCTAACAGAGTACCAGAACAGGAACCGCTCTCTGTAGGCAAGCAAAAACATGACTGTAGTAGAGTCTAGGCCACCATCTAGTGTGCCCCGGACCTGGAGGAAGTACTATAGAGACTTGGATCAGGCGATTATTATCATTAGAATATTTTTATTTTAACATCTATATGTATTTCGTAAAAAAATTATTATCATTTTTACATTTTGTAAATAGTTATACAATGGGTCGACTGTGGCCTAGGGTCTGCCTTTCATGTGTTTATGTTTATTCATTTTGCAGACACTTTTCCCCAAAGCGACTTACATTTAGTGACCTATAGGGATGTGGGCCCCCTGGGCTCAATCCCCGGCCCGGCCATGTGCCGAAGCGTCCTTAGGGAAGATACTGAACCCCAACTGCCCGTCAGGTCTCCCTCGCAAAAGAGATTCTTAGTCTCAGTGGAATATTACCTGACTAAATAAGGGTTAAAAAAATAAAATAAATACAGTAGTCTGTTTTAAGAGGTGCAGCTGTTTTAGTCCTTATGGGTCACAGTGGAGGGATTTCTGTAGCTGCTGACAGAACTATACTAGCGACTCTGAGACAATTTGTGCCGAGATTGAGACACACGCACAAAAAAAAAAAAACATAAGTGGGTGAAGAAAAATGGCATCAGCTGATGATGATGATTTATTAGATTATGTTTTAGTCTGTTCTTTAAATGAGTTAAAATATAAATGTGTTAAAGCTGATTATTTATAACTAGTGTGTGATTAATTAGAATTATGAATGTAATCTTTCTTTGTATTTTGTTCTGGTTTATTCTTTAAATTATTTAAACTTTGTGCATTTACAATAAATTAAATGTATTAAAATTCATAAACTGACCAAAGGACAAATTTATTTTCTTGTCCTATAAAATCCTTAGACTTCAGTGAAGTCTAAGGATTTTTTCAGGACAAAAAAACAAACACATTGTCCTTTAGTTCATTTATTTTCCTGTAAAAACCTTATAGACTTCAATGAAGACGTGAAAAGTTTAGCGCTTTAACACACTGTGATTATTCTGTTGTCGGAAAGAAAATCAATGCTCACATCTAGAGCTGTGTTTTGGACTGTATGGAGGCAAGGAGGTCACAGGTTCAAATCCCAGCTGTGGCCTTTCTACGTGAAGTTTGAATGTTCTCCACATTCACATGATTACTCCGGTTTCCTCTAAAACATGAATATTAGGTTAACTGTATGTCACTTTGGATAAACATGAACATCTACCTATTAAAAGATGTATTGATATCTAAGAATTGAATATAAATTGGAAAACATTTCTTCTGAAACTGTAGAGTGACCATTTCATTTGGCACTAAAACATACTGAAGGTCAATATTTGGACCATGAATGTGTTTAAATATTAAGAACCTAAAATGCTGAAAAACAAGAGTGGGGCAGAAAGATAAAGCCAGCAAAGCAGCACGTTCAGACTCATTTGCTCATAAACAGTGGCCTGAATGCACGGGAGACATGGGTTCATGCTACGGGAGCGAGCTCACACTTCTTCCTATTCACACACAGCATTGAGTTAGCATTGACATCCCACTGAATAGCCCTGTGAAGGCGCAGGGCGATGCTAACCAGGACCACTATCACTAACCGCCCTGCTCTTTGGTGGAGCAGCCAAGGCGGCATTGATATGGTAATGTCAGGGACGATTTAGGGCCAAGTCTTGAGACCGTGGGCGCTCTGTGATCCTCCAGGCCCAAAAAGGACAGATCTCCAGGGCATTGTGATTTCCCCAGTCAAGGCCCTGAGTGATCAGGATAAGCTCTTCTATGCTGCTTTAGCGCTGTCACTCATTGGCTATTGTGATCATGTGAACGGCCATTTTCATCACAATTGTCCTTGGTTTTGGCAGAACTGTTACGCAGGGCCCTCCCTTTCCTCATTCTGCGGTGCCCTCGCTCCTTCCCTTTTGCCCTCCATGAGGTTTTTTTTTCCTCTGTCTGGTCATTCTTGTTGTCAGCTTTCTTTTCATCACTAAAAAGATAGTTGATATGCTCTAAAGAGGGGTTCTGTGGGAAGGATGTGAACAATTTATAGATAACTCTCTGAACAACCGCCGTTTGGAGAAACAGAGCTGAGTTCTGACCAAATAGACGAGCTAACAGCTCCAATCTCAAATATTTCACAACAATTCCATCAAACACTATTTTAAAAACCTTTTTATCTCAATGAACTATAATCAACACAATACAATTTTTCTGTTTTTCACTGTTTGATTAACTTGGAAAATTATGATTCTGAAAGTAAAACTTTCAACATGGAAGGTCTGTTATTGTCAACATGATTTAACAATAGCGAGTTCACCAACCAGGAAAAAGGCAGATTTTTGAGTTTAGATTGGCTAATTTTATATTAAACCAATCATCGGCCGATTCCAATTATGTCCAGTCAGAATTCATCTCCATCCTCCAAACTGAAGAGCTATCTGCACCAGGTAAGATATTAATTATTCGTATTTTTTCCACAGATTCCACACTTCAAAAGACCTGAACTATCACTTTAGGACAGCAGCAAATAAAGATAAGCTCAACTATCTCCTCCCAGTCGTCCATCCAGTCTGAGGTGATATTTGATCATCAGAGCTGATATGCAGAAAACAGCAACAGGTGAAACCTTACATGTTTTACTGATCGCCTCCAGGGAGTTAAAACAGTACTGTGAGCAACAATTTATAGCACACAAATAAAGTGGGTGGATGGCTGGCATCATTCTGTTTTATTCAATCATAGTTTAGCAAACGGGGACTGCATGGTGAGAGTTTTTCTATACGACTCTGTGTGGAGGAGTGTGTTCTCTCGTTGCTCTATTTTATTTGATTGTGGCTAGTAGAAAATAACAATGTACTCCCCTGAGGAATCTGTGGGAGGTAATGACAGAGATTGTCCCGGTGAAAATGAGTTTTCTCTGCATATGTGTGTATGTTCGAGAAAAGCCTGTGTGTGTGTGTGTGTGTGTGTGTGTGTGTGTGTGTGTGTGTGTGTGTGTGTGTGTGTGTGTGTGTGTGTGTGTGTGTGTGTGTGTGTGTGCGTGTGGGAGAGAGTGCGTGCAAGTAGGTGAGGAAAACCAATGGGGGAATGGAAATGGAGGTAAAAGAGGAGAAAAGTAAGAATTATGCATATGTATGGGCTGAATACATGTGTGGGTGGCATGCTCGTAGGCTGTGGGGCATTCACGTGCATGTTTTTACACTAATGCACACACACACACACATGTGAGCGTGATATGCACACAGAATGGGAGGAGTGTTTGCCTGGTTGAGAAGAACTCTGCTCCATCAACACAACACATCCTTTTTCGCAACATCTCCTCCCACACCTCCCCCTCCACCACCTTTATTTCTCATTCTCCCGGGAAGTGACACAGAATTCTTTTTAACTGCAGTACATTCATTACAAGAACCCTGCAACCCCCACATCCTCCACGCACTACCCTCCTCCCTCCCTCCCTATCGTACCGGCGAAATAAAGAGGGTGAGCGTATCCACCTCAAGCAGCTGTCCTGGACTTTAAACTGTCATTAAAAGCGAGATAGTTAAACACGACGGAGGACGTGGCTGAAAGAGATAGTACAGACTCATTCATGCGAAGTCTTAACAGGAGCTGCACACTGATGTAGCTCAAAGCGTCAGAGCAGAGAGGAGAGCCTGCAGACAGAGTGGGTGTTAGCACCGAGGACAGACCGCACCGATAGCCACCCTCATTCTAACGTACGACTCCACTCAGTTCAGCGTACACACACATCTCACAAAGAGCTGTAAAATCACCCAAATAATCCACAACGGTCAAGAAAAGGAGAACAAAAACATGCAAAACAGACAAACACTGCATGAAACTTTAATAAGGAACAAACAAGCAGGATATTCTTGGGGATTCTTTGCAAATTCTGTCTTTTTTTTAATTAAAAGATTTGCATACCTTGTAGGATTTGTTTGGTAAACATAAATTTTAAATTCTTCCTCCATCTGGTTACTAAACCACGGACAGCATTAAAATAAAATGTTCATCAGTTCCTTCACACTAGTAGGTCTTATTGAAAATACAATAATATTGACGTTAAAATTTGCAACGGATGTCATAAAATTACATTTACATTCCCTGTTGAGCACAATGATTTATTCAGTGATGGCATATAGTGCAAAGGTTGTATCAATAGATGGGTCATCGTGCACAACAGATTGTGAATAATTGATAAAGAGAAACCCTTATGATGGTGATGTCGTTAATACTAACCAAGCACAAAATTGTAATTCTACTACAAAGAGTGCACTTCCTGTGAACTCTTCTGCTGCTGCCATTCATGCAGCTGTATTATTCCTCGGTAATGACGCCTGCTGTTTATTAAAAGTTCTGCAAGAAACCACGTCATGTTGAATGCACAAGTCATTATTTCCATTAGCAATTTGCAACTTAAATTTCTAAAATTGCTTGATAAAATGACTTAAAATGTCTTTAATGATGGATGTTTTTCACATGGTTGTTGCTTTAAATACCCTCATTATGCCACAGACATCAGGAGCTGAAGAGACGGAATCTGAACCAACTAGGTGGGCAGTCTGTTGCTGCTGAGGTGGGGCAATAAAAGAAGGAGCAGAGCCACAGCTGACTGGATGTTACAGAGAGCTTTCTGAGGTCCACAGAGGTGACTTTAACAACACCTGCTTCTCCCTCTTTGAGCTCTACAAGCTCACCTTTGGATTGGTGGTTCAACTGAAAGTTTGCAGCTTGCTTAACACACCAGAGAAGTCCAACATGCATAAAAAAAATTACTTTTATCTGTTGATTTTATAACATCACTGTGGGGTTATAAACCACTGGTGAGTGGTTATCTTATTTATTTGTTCTAAGTGCAAAAACATCGGACAAAATAATTGTTATTTGTTGCATTAAAAAACATGTTTAAAAACATATTTGAAACCCTTTAAATGCCTTGAATTACATACTGGAATAAAATGACCTCTCAGTTTGAGTATAAAAAGACTACAATGATTATAATAAAATTACTAATTTATGACTTTAAATAGCAACAATAATCCAATGTAAATCTCAACATTTTAGTGTTTTCTTGTTAAAAGCCCAAATAATTTGTTTACCCAGTCATCTATTAGCCAACTACACTGACCATACTGAAATAAATCAACATACCCATTTAGAAATGGACGATTATGCAAAAATATAACATTTTAAAGGCACACTATGTAACTTTTCATATGTTTAACTCTTTTTCTTGAGCCAGTATTTGCTAATATGACCATTAACAGGGTTAATGAAAAGCCCCATCTGCTGCTTGGATCCAGAATACCACGTTTGCAACTTCTGAGTCTCCAGTCCGGTGCCCTGAATCACAAATCTTAGTCTGTTATGCTAGCACTGGAGTGTTTTAGCTTATGATTCCTGCTTTTATTGATCTCTCCCTGCTTGAACACAGCTGATTTCTTTGAATGAGTGATGAACCGCTCCAGTAGAAAACAATGAAGGCTGAGGAGACATTTCAACAGTTAGATTTAGGTGTTTCTGAGCAAAGACAATGCTAACGTTTTTACGGCAGTGATTTAAAACAGACACTAGGGGGTGCCAAAACAAGCAAAACTTCATAGTATGCCTTTAACAAATATAAAACCTGCAACTTTTAACTAAAACTGTTAATGTTTTAAAGGATGTAATTCTTGTGTCATTTTTGCTCTCTAGTGGTGTTATTTTTCTTTGTAGTGACACCTACTGTTTAGGAGGGGGACTGCAGCGAGCACAAACTTTCTCAAATGTAACAACAAGTGGAAACTGATCATTTCCGAAGAACAAAGATATGAACACATGGTGAGAGCTAGAGTGAAAAAGAGTCTGGAGATTAGACAGTGAGGCAGATGAGGACAACGAGGAGGAGGAGAGGAAGTGATGGCTTGAAGCCGGGCCAACGGAGGAGATGGTAGAGCGAAGAGGAGGAGGGCTGAGAACAGCGAGGGAGAAGAGGAACAGGCTGAAACATTCAGGGGAAGAGTGCAGTGTCTGTAAGACGCCATCGATCCAACGCTGGCAGAAACAGACAGCCGGGCCAGAAGAAACACGGGCTTTCAGACTGATACACAGCAGAGCTGCTGACCCGACACACACCCCAGGAGTGAGAGTCATCAATTTAACTACACTTAAAGTTAAGGCAATTTGTGTGCTTCCACACAAGCATGAAATGAGTAAAACTTCCTCTGTCTCTAACTAAAAACAATCATTTACAAATTTCCTTAGAATGAGAGAAAAGTCACCAGCCCGAAAAATGTCAATTTGAGTTCATTTTTTTTTAGAAAAACCTATATTAAAAGATAAATTGGTAGCATTACATATATATTAGAACATAAATGAGTGTTTTTCATTGTTGCACATGAATGTTTTTAAATTTAGTTTAGTGATCAGATTTAAAAATCAAATTATCGAATGGAATTTGGTGAAAAATGTTCAAACAGTAGATTATTTTTCTTCCTGAGATATTTTTGACTTTCATTTTAATACCAGTAATAACAACTTTATTTTACTTTTGAAAAACAAACCAGAAAACATTAAATTTTTTACAGGCAAAGATATTTACAGATTTATATTATAATGAATGTGACAATATGTCCAACCTACGACTGATATCAGATTTTACACACATATCAGTGGAATAAAAGAAACAGGACACAGATTTATCAGTCTAACGTTCATGTCATCGTTAAAGATGACTTTTGCTCCGGTGGTTTTCCGGTTCCTCCCAGAGTGGCGGGTTGATTGACCGTTTCTTTGGCACTTCAGACTGACAGTGTCAGTTTTACCGTGCCATCCGGAGCGGAGTGTTTCGGCAGCGAGCACTCCTGCCTCTCTCTCCTGGCCTGGCTGGAACTGATTAAAACCTTCTGCTGAAACAAGGTCATAATTCACTTAGCCATTTCCCAATTTCCGCATAATTACCCTCCCGCCTTGCGAACGCGAAACGCGTGCAAACACACACACGTTCGCACCAGAGCGCGGACACAAACGCATTTCCTCTCTGATTTGTGTCATTACTGAGAGGAGAGTGGTTAAAAGGTTTCAGAGTTGGCCTCTTAGTGACAGCTTAAATGGATAAAACCTCAATTAAAGACTCACTCCCTCTCTGCTAGGCTCTCTCAGCGGATGGAATAAGCATAATTTGGAGCAGTTTGGTGAAATGAGGAATTTGCCTTTTTCCTTCCTCCTTTGGCTGCTCAGACCTTTAAACTCAGGACTACTCGGCTCTTGACAGAGAGAAAACCTGCTGCTCAAAAACGTCCTTCAGAATCAAACTGATGAACTAAGATTAGTCATCAGGGATAGTTCAGAACACCTGAGGAGGTCTGACCTGTTGCTCATTGAACAACCTCAATTAGCAGAAACGGAGATTAATTCTGACTGGATTGATGAGCTAATGCAGTGAGCCCCAACCAGAAGTCAGCTGTTCAACAGATGACTGAAAGGTGAAATATTAATACTTTAACTGTAGGGTGTAAGAAAATATCGATAGAGCAATATATCGTGATATTTTCTGTCACTGTATTATATTGATATTGTGATATCTGTATCGTGATATATTGCTGTATCAAAATTTAAAGCAAATTATCAATTTTAATCTTATTTTAAAAAATGTAATGGAATCATTAATGATGACAGCAATTTTTGTAGTAAAATTTAAAGTTTGACCGCTAGTTGGTGGCTGTTTTCACCTTCTTCGTTCCAGTGGATCAACTAGATCTAGTAATAAAACTGGATGTGTTATATATGGAAAAAGGTTGAAGTTTTTAGAAAGCTGTGACAGTTTTTCTACTTCTAAATTATGTTTTAAAAATCATAATATATGGTCTTATAGTATTGCATTATATATCAATATATCGCAATATATCGTATCGTCTGTCCTGTATCGCGATACATATTGCATCGCCAGATTCTTGCCAATACACACCTCTAGTATTTTTAAATAAAATACCCTGCATGCCAATGTATTTGTTTTTAATTCTTTCTGCATGGCCCAAATATGGTCCAGTCCCTTAAAACCAGAAGTGCTAAAGCTAGCTGCTGTTGCTCTAAAATATCTAGAGAATTCAGTTTAAACTGGAGTATAAAGCCATATTAATTAATAACAAAAGAAAGATTTTTAAAATAGTGTTCACATAAACCGCTATGAGATTTTAGAGATCGGTGTTTTAAAACAAAAGATGCTCTGACTAGCTGTTAGCTTCTCAGCTCATTCAGAATCAAAATATTTCTCCAAACATAGAGCTATTTACAACAAGTAAGATTCATAAATTTACCCAGAACCCCACTTGGGGAAACCTAAACAATAAGTAAAACTTCTGCTGTTTATCCATTGATTTCTGTTTTAAGTGAGTTTGATGAATACAGCAGCCTTTATGTGATCAATCTCTAATCGTCATGTCTATTGATGTTTTTAAACTCCAGACCTCTCGGTTCTGCTGTCATCAGGCTCAGCATATGGCCTCATATTGCAGCTATGCTGTTATCATTAGCCATGTTACAAACACAACATATGAGCATCTGGTGTGTGAGTGTGTGAGCAATCCACTCCTCAAAGAAGCCCCAGTGTTTGAGAGAAAACGAGTAGACATCACATAGAGAACACTCAGATACACACAACGATATAAGGACGGCTTTGAAACAGCTTGTAAACATCACAGGACGGTTATTAGCAGCTGATTACACCGCTGGAGCTCAGGCATCAGCTCAGAGAGTAAAGTAAATATCTGCAGCATCAAGTGTGTGTGTGTGGAGGTGTGTGAGTGGTTTTGTGTACATCAGGGTGGGATCAGTTCTCTGAGGGCAGTTTGTTCTAGTTTAACACGCCGCTGTACCGCTCACAAGGCTCTAAATATACAGAATATAAAGGAGGGTGGTCATTCAGTAGACGATAGCCATTCAGGTGGATTCTCTTACTATCTGATTGAAGACATTTCTGCTGCTGTAATGTCTCGTTTCTGAGAAATATAACCTGCTCAACAAACTTCCTTACATAAATTAAAATTTAAAAAAACAAGTAGGGGTCTTCCTGTCTCCTGTACTCCCTCAGCCATGGCAGAACACAGCACCTGAAACCTTGATTTCTGCCTTGTAACGTACTTAATTCTTAATCCGCAGGCAAAGAAAAGGAAAAACCCAAAACCATCGAAGTGAGACTGCATACTTCCCCTAAAGCTGAACAGAAAACACATTTAGACCACACATCTGATCAGGACTGAAATCTAAATGTATTTATTCATGTGTAAATAAGAACATAATTCTTTTTTTGGGGGGGGGGAGCTTTAATGCAAATCTTTCCACAAACAGAATCTTTTCATTCCTTGTTTATGGTTGAGGTTACTGATTTGGGATGTTTTTGTTTTTTTTGCTTCTGATTTGTGACCATAACTCCGTTTATTACAGCCATGAATAATGTAGACTATAGCAGCGCCCGGTGACGACAGCTTGCAACCTGGTTTATTGGCTTCACACCAGTTAATGAAAATGTGTTTGATGCAAATTTTCAATAAAGTGACATTTAACAGATTTGCTCAGCAGTTGGATGGAAACACAACAGTAATTCTTCTAAAGCTGGAGGTGTAGTAAACGTAAATGTCTCTGGGTGATTTGGGATATGGGATCTCCTATATCCGTAATCCCAGTGTGACCAGATTACAGGTTTATCAGCGCGTCGGAGGAGTGATGATGGTCAGTGATGGACGAAGGGATGTAAAGAAAATAGTTGCTCCACATTTTGAGCTCAATGCATCTTCACATGTGTGCACAGCTGGCCAGAGCCCAGGTGTGCACGTCATGTTGGTTTTTGGAAAGTTACCATAATTGGGCATCACGGGCAACACCTGACAGGAGCTTTTAATCATTTTCAGCCTGTCCAGACAGCACCTCAGAGAGAGGGAGGGAGGGAGTACTGTGGCTTTAACGCTGCAGGAAAAGTAATCACTCACACTCTCAGTCACACTTTTAACTATATTAGACCATCCGGTGTAACCGTGTGCATGTGACTCAAGAAGAGTCCAGTGAACCAAAAGGCGGCTACACAGGAAACACATCTGGAATTAAGTTCGACATCTATGATCAGAATATCTGTCTTTTCTTGACCAAGTCAGATTAAAAACCAATTCGTCAGCATTAAGAATCCATCACTTCTGGCATAATTAATGCTGATGAGCTGTTTTTGTCCAATCAGACGGTATTTGCATTAAAATGGTAAATGCACGTGTCAAAAAAAAGGCAGATCATTTGATTCCAGACAAGTATTCCCAACTTTCCATCTGATTTCAATTGTTCACACATGTTGAGACTGATTTTGTTTGGTGTGTTCGTGCTTTGCTCAGTCTGAGGTATGCATCATTTAAACAAGTGATTATCATACCAAGTTCACTTCAAATCTTCTGTCTTACCAGATACTAGAAAAATAAACCACAAATATGCAGCTTTCTGAGAATGATTAGTGTCAAATGCTTGGAGCTTTGGCACCTTTGCTAAAATCCAATTCCAAGACTTTTCAAGCAATTTCAGAGTTTTCAAGATTTTCCAGCACCTTGCATTGGTGACGTTTTACACATGCATAAACTGTACATACGTATATGCCAAAGTGATTTTTTTTCCACTTCCTTTAGCTTGTAAATTTACTGAAGCCCAACACATCAAGCCCTTTATAGATTAGAATGAAGACCATTCAGCTACTTGGGATCACTAAGATCATTTCCATTTTACTATGATTCTACATGAAACCTTCTATATTCTATCCATGATTAGTTTTGTTTGGGGAAATCTGAGTATTCTATCCTGTCAGCATTTTAGCACATTGCAAATAAAGCATATGACAAAAGCTTGAAGAACACTACGCTTGTCTACGCTAGCCACAGCCTGCACAACCTCTAAGAAAGTGGCTGGATCACAAGAACAATTGGAAATCTTTGGGTCAGAATGGCCAGTCTTGCTCCAAATTCTCAATAATCAATCCATGCTGGTGCACCAGACCCTCACCCATGATCTCAAAATGCTGCCATTACATTAATAAACCACCACAACCTCACTACAGAGATTATGTGCATGCTCTAAATTATCATGGACCTATCATGTCCTACCAAACAATGGTGAACCCATGTGTTTGAAGACCTTACCAACACCCTGCAGCTACTTTCTGGTTAATTTTGATGTTGATGCAAGGTCACTGACCAAAGTGGAGGGTGTCTAACTCTCAGGCCACCAGCTCTGAATTCAGTCACTTAAATCAATACCAATCCAAGGCCGGGTGCACGACCTTGACTTCATGGTAGATCTGATCAGAAAATCTCGATTCACTGAATCTCTCATTTTAGTTTGGTACTCACTCTAGGACACCTTGGAACCAACTTCCTTTGACAAGACCAAGCCAGCATGAACACCTTACATTTTCACAGCAATTCCTCCGATTAGTCAATCAAGTCCACGTAACAACATTTAGGGAAATAAAAGAACCAATCGATGTAAAAGAGAACAAGGTGAGCTCACTGCAGGCAAAATCAATCAGGAGGGTTTTGTGAGTGTAAAAGTTGACAGAGCTTGTGTTTTTGAGGTTGACACATAAGAGGTGTTTGGTCAATATCTAAAAAGCATAAGAGGGAATAAAGAAAATAGAGGAGACATTAAGAAAATCTGGGTGAGGTGAATAAAAACAAGACTTTGAAGCAACATTTTTTTTTCAAACATCAGAAAGATTTAGTCCAACGTAATTGGAAAAAGATTCAAATTAAGGCACCAAAATACCACCAAGACAGTGTTTATGACCAGGCCCCTGAAATCCAGCTCATTACCAAAAAGATTTCTTCATCATCAATCACCTCTATCATCTAGCAGACGATACCTGTCCAATCAGAGGAAGTGTTTACTTCTATAAAGACATGGCAACAGCACGGGAGAGCCAGCAACATTGAATCTTATTATGCAAACACTGGTCATCCATCACACAGGTGTTCCCTATTGCTTTTAATTAATGACTTCTCAGTGCGAGCATCTGCTCACAACTTCACGCCCACAAACCGCCACCCGCTCACCCGTACATACATGGCCTTATTACTGGTTACTAATGAACAGTCTCATCCTCGCGTCTTACGGTTGGAGCTCAGGCTTTGTTGCGTGTGTGTGTGCGCAGGTGTCAGGCGCAAAAAACCCAGGCGGAGCAGCGCAGAGTGAAACTCTCCTTTTGTGCAGATATTCATCAACGTAAATATTGTTGTCTTAAGTGGCGCTGGGAGGCAGATGGGTTTGTGCTGCTGTCAAAAGGATTGTTGATTGGCCTCCTTAAGCTTCCTCTCTTTGTCTGCGCGTCTCTCTTCCTCTTGTGCATGCTGCATGAAGCGGGCAGATCAGGGTGCAGGCAGAGCATTATTACCATTATTATGTTGACCCTTCTTCCCCCCCGTTCTATTATGATTCAAGACAAAATCCATCTGTATTCCTCCGAACTTCCTCCCACAGTATCCCCGGTTCTTGCATTATTTCTCTCCTGCCTTGCGTGACGTGTCTCGGTGCACTCCGACGAGCCGAATGAATATAAAACGAGTTCCACCTCAGCATCAATTACCACACATATGGTTGTGCGATATTACGAGGAGCAAATTCTGCTTGCGACAGCTGGCTTCATTTGAGTGACCTGCGTTGAGGTGACACTAACGGACACAGAAAAAACACAACACGCGATCTAATCGCTCACAAAACATACAACAGATAAATTAAAAGATATCACTGCATACCTATTATGCAAACAAGGTTGCGTTATTAGATTACACTCGTACACATGTATACATATGCGTCCGATGCTACACACACACACTCACAGCGGTGGCTAATTGCCAGGTGGTGGAAGATAATGTGTGATTTAACGGACTGATGGATTTGTTTTTGTTTCAGTCACCCCTCAGTGAGCAGAGACATCTGTAACAGGACAAACACACACATAGACACCAGCAGCAACACACACTTTTACCAACACACTCATGCAAGGATAGCACGGCGGCATAATCATAATGCAGGAAATTATCTGTTTTCTCAGAATAAAAACAAGTGTTTTGCGTAAACACATTAGCATGTGAACAGTTTGAATTTGCGTGCACGTGGTGCTGCTTAATCCTCAGTGGTGCTGCAGACTCAGCCTGTCTCTGGTGGTTGACAAGGGGCTCGAGGGGGGGGTTCGAAGCTGCTTGGGGTCCTGAGGCTTTACAATGTGTTTACCGCTCAAACTGACAGCCCTAGTACGGCCTATTATTGGCCTTCTAAACCTCCACGCTACACTACAAGTTAGAGGAACTCCGGGGAGGCTGGCCGCCAACGGCTAGCTAGCCAAGCCTCCGAACGTCTGAGACCAGAGATTAAAATAAACGCTGGAAACAGGATCTGGTTTCTTGTGCATGAAAGGGTAGATTAGACAGGTTTCTCTACAGTTTATCAGTCTTTTATCTGCCACTGTCCATGGCTCCCTTTGTCTGCTAATTCTCTAAGAAGGCTCAGGCTGATTTGAAAAAAGAAGAAAAGTTATCCCTACTCGCTGTTCAAACACCGTCATTGTGTCTGAGAGCAGGGAGAGAAGAGATGGGAGGATCAGGGATGAGGCAGGTCCTCAGAGATCAGAGTGTTCTTTAATTAACCACAGGTTTTTTTGTTTTTTAACACACACACACACGTGCTGCAGGGGCTAAGAATATTCAGCCCATGGGATAAAAACAGTGTAGGAGGTGGACACAGCAGAGAGAGGCAAAGAGGTCAAAGGTCAGTCTGCTCCAGACTGTTTCAGCTCTCTATGTGGAAAAATACAAGTGCACATTCTGAATGATTCAAAATCAGCCAACAAACGACTTAATTGAGCGTACACTTCATCAACACTGCTCATGTTAGCTGATTACATGAACGTCTGGAGTTCCCTTCTCCCTTTTCCTTTATGCCTCCAAGCTTTTTCTCCATATTTTACAAAAATCAACATCTGTCTGAAGGTGGAATTTCATTAGCATTTATTATCAAACACAAGGGGAAAAACTACAGAAGTTAAACCTGAGAACTCTCTGTTGGAAGCCGAACCTGAGCTAAAATGGATTAGCGTTATTTGTTTTCTCGGGCATAAACTAATACCGGTTTGAGTATCACATCACAAACCTTAATGTTTTCCGCTTCTATTGCTTCATGCTGTACTTACAGCAATTCTGTTATGAGCTATAAATTCCCTCTAATAGTTTTATTTCATGCTGTAAGCTAAAAATCACTGGCTTAGAGTTACCGTCGGACAGACACTATCATTTATACCCCTCCTCTACCTCCCCTAGCTCCAACAGCAGCATCTTTCCAAGGTTTTTATTATGTTTTAACAAGCACAGTCATGAGAAAAAGTCGCGATTCATCCGGACGACCATCCGAGGAGGTCGGTAAATTCTAATAACGCTCACCGAGATGCTCTGAGCGACACCTAGGATCCGACACAAATCACCCACACACACAGTCAGGATTCACTGGAAGACGGAGAACAAAACCAAAGGTGTGCAGAAATATGTGACACGCTGCCCGTTCTGGGTCTGAAATTGTAAAATTTACAACAAGAGTTACAATCAGATAATTTTTGATGTGACTTTTGGTGGAAAATCCTACAGAAATAAATGCAAAGCGTGATAAACCTCTAGTATCTCAATGCAGAGTGATGCAACGTTCTTAAGAATCCAGTAGCAGAGCCTCGGACTCAGGAGGACAATATTCAGAAAGACAGCTTTAAAAAGGAGAAGAAGGAGAAGGGAAAGCAGTTTCAAAGATAGGAGTGAGAAGCAAAGGATTAGGAGGATAACAAAAAGGCTAATGCGCTGTGTGTAAACAAGAAAGGGGGTTAGAGAGGAATAGAGGGAGAGAGCACGTTGGAGAGGGAGCTGGAAGGGGAGAGATTGAATAGTGACACCGCTGCAACACAATGAGGTCAGGATGAAGAAGTGCTCCTAATTGAATCACACAGAGGAGAAGACATGGAGAGGAAGAGGAGAGCAGGAAGAAATCTTTCTCTCTTTTTTTTCCCTCTCAGATCCTCAAACATGAGAGGAGGTGTGAGAAACAAGAGGGAGGGAATGGAATAAACTGTTACATGCTAACAGAAAGTAAACTGTGTGACCAGCTGTGGAGCAGAAGGTGTCGAAAAGATGGTTTGGAGACACCTTGACCACACGCTGTGGGGGGGGGGGGGGGGGGGGGGGGGGGGGGGGGGGGGGGGGTCTGGACTCAGAAACAGCCTCCATAAATCAAAAAGAGGACGTCTAGCTGCACAATATATTGATTATTTATCAACTGGAAATCAATAAATCCCAGTCTGTATGTGTTTAACAACCACACTGACACACATTCACCTCCACAGCAGCACACAGTGTGTTTTTAACGGTGTATCGTTATATCGCAATATTCCACGATAATATCGCGTTTTTCCTAATATCGCAGCTTTATGAGTGAAACAGGAAATAAAGGGGTTCTTACAGGATGTTGGAGCTGTTCCAGTAAACCGAATGCCTGTTGGCGGACACCTGGAGCCCGTTCCCCCAGGTGAGACTCGATAGCACCCAAAGAGCCAGCGCTGCCAGAGCCATGCTCCCGGCTCCTCTGTCGCGCGCACCTCGGTCTCTCCGGCCGCTCGCGCTCGGTCCCCTTCACCCCACCAAGCCTCGCGACTCAAACATCCCAGCGACGCCTAACAGACGGGAAAACCAAGAAAAAAAAAGCTTCAGGCATGCATAGAAAGACTGTTAGTGGTGGGTGATAAGTTGTAAAAAGTGATGTGAAGTGAGCAGCTCCCCTCCCAACCTCCTCTTCCTCCTCCTCCTCCTCCTCCTCCTCCTCCTCCTGCTGCTGCTGCTGCTGCTTCACCAACAGATCCCAGGGTTTCGACCAGAGCTGGATGGGGAGCGGGGGTTCTCTCCAATCTCAGACCGACAAAGAGGTGTCGTGGGTCGGGTCCAGGCAGGAGGTCGGTCCCTTCCTCTGAGCATCAAACAGTCCAGAGTTTGTCCAGCTGAGGTGGAGCTTTAAAGTGCTGCCTGCTGCAGTTCATCCGCGCACAGCAGGTCACAGAGCTCTGGCATCTGCAGGGGAAACAATTCAACCAGCCAGCTTCAGGATCTCCTTTCTACAACCATCGAGCAGCCACACGTCTCCTCTCCTCTCCTCTCCCCTCTCTCTCTCTCCTCCTCCTCCTCCTCTCTGTTTGGTAGGCAGCACTCGTTCACTTTCTGACTCCGCCTCCTCTGAGCGACAAAAGCGCATTCCTCCGGTTTACTGTGGCCGACTTGCAGCACATCACTGCGACTTGAAGATTCTCCACCTCCAGTGGTGGTGCGAAGATAGACCCCCTCTCTCCCCCTCCTCACCCCTCCTCACCCCCACGTTCCTCAGACTAGTCTGCAGCCTCCATCCCCTCCTCTCAATTCTCACACTGGAGGGAAAAAAACTTGTGGAAAGAACTTTTTAAAAATCGTGGAAATAATTTTACATAATTCAATTGCTTTTTTTCCAGCATTAGGTCATTTAGTTGAAAGTGTTTGCCCACTTCCTGATTTCCTTTTTTTCCAGATGATCAGATAAATTTAAATACAATGTCCCATCTTTTTCTTATTGCTGGATTTATTATTATTAGTAGTAGTAGTAGTAGTAGTATTAGTATTAGTATTATTATTGCTTTCTGTCTATTTTCTGGATCCTCCAGGTCAGTAATGTACAATCAGACACAGCTCTGACTGATACACTCTCACCTTCTTACGGTAAAAATCATTAAAATATTTGAAAGTTGTTTCAGAGCTGGACAAAGGTTTATTAAGGGCCTTATGTTGACTTTAAACTCATCCACCCATCTCAGAACCATTATCTAATAACAGGAGGCATCAACCAAAGAAGTTCTGTTTTTTGTTCAATTAATTTTTTTTGTTTCAAAGGTGTAAGACAATTTTGTTCTTTAAAAAAAATTATAAGGTTATAAAATTGGTTTTGATTTTATCCATTAATCTCTGAACATATATAATAAATATACTCCCAAATTAATCTGTGAAAATAGGGCAAAATATATTGAAAGATTTTGTGATTGTTTTCACAGGTGTTATACCCACATTTTTTTAAATCTGTGTTAGGATGAAATGAAATGTCCAAAGCAGAAATGTTGTTGTTTTTCATCAAAAAAAAATTCTTACAGTTAAAATATTTTTTTAAAATACGATAACTGCAAAACTTATTTAAAATATGAGTTAGATATAAATGCCAGAGGAAAATCACTAAAAGCAGTTTGGCAAGAAAAACGTTTTCTTAAAATTTTAAGGTTATTTGCAGGCAAAAATAGAGGCAGCAGCAGCTAGCTTTAGCACTTATTGCAGTCCTTGATGCTTCTATCAAAAATATAAAATTTCCATCAGAATAACTGTATAATATGAAATTAACAGCAGATTTATAAAATCCTGTTTGCATGAAAATATATGAAATTATCAAATTCATACTTTTTTAGATGGCAGAAATTCACATTGGTATTGACATCACTCAGACCAGCTGTTAGCTCATTGAACTGACCTTTAGCTTATTGCTCTAACCATTAGCTTAGCGGCTTACCTAATAATTGGGTAACCTTTTCAGATTAGCCGTTAGCTCGATGGGCTCGTTGTTTGCTGCTTGGACTAGCCATTAGCTCAGAATTGCTAGTTTGTTGGACTCACCGTTAGCTTGTTTGACTAGCCATTAGCTCATTACTACAATCAAAAAAAGTTTTTTTTTTCCAAATTGATGTTCAAAGAGCTATCAGCAAAAATAAAGTATTATTTCTGTATTACATTACCACAGAATCTCACTTCAAAAGAAATCACTAGCTAAAATAATTCAAGTGGTTTTCAGCATATTTTACTATTTTAATCAGTTTGACTGTTTTTCACAGTTTAAATGATGATATGTGGGAAAAAATAGCTGTTTATAGTTTAATTAAACTAATTTAAGAATATGAATCTAATGGAAGAAAATCTAACTGATATTCTCCTCTCTGTACGTGTTGGGGCCCTTCACTGCCTCAGATTACTGGTATTATTTTGATGTGTTGTGCATTATGTTCCATAAATATCTGAATCATTATTTTTTATTTACAAGTGCGATGTGGTTCACGATGAGTTGTTAGAATGCAGCAGCGCTGTTCTGCTGTAACAGTGTTCAATAATTCGCTCCCTCTGTCACCTTCGCTGCACAAACTGTGCATCTGAAATGTGTTTATGTGTCTGTGAGGGAGGGAGGGAGGGAGGGAGAGAGAGGCCAGACAGCCAAAGAGACTGGAGGAGGGAGAGTAAAAAGAGAGAAATGGTATATAGGAGTAAGATTGTTACAGTTTTCTTTTTGCCTGCTGGGAATGAGTTGGTTAAGGAGAAGTCAGAATGATTTATTGGGAGAAAAAAGGAGGGGAAATGGGGAGAAGGATAGCAAGAAAGAGAGAGAGATGAGATGCCATCGGGGAATCCCTCTGTCTTCTCCAGGCCTTCCACTCTTCTCATGAGCTGTCCATTTAATCCCCCGTCCTGCACTGCCTCTCTCTGTCCTCCTCCTCTCACCTGCTCCACGGTTTCTCTGAGAAAACTTTGTGATCTTCTGTTATTTTACCTCAGTATTTGGGCCGTGGTGGTCCACCTGCCTCTTCTTACTGCTCACTTTTAGACATCATTGAATTCATACGGCTCCTTTATTCTTTATTTCAGGTTTATTTGCAGATTGATTCTGTTTTTTGCTTTTTTGTCACACTTAGATGTTAAAGACTAGTAAACTAAACTAGTAAACAAACACTACCACCACTTACTGTTGGTATGATTTAAGTAATTGATTTAATAATAATTGGCTGAGTTGTAATTATGTTAAACCGTTACGTTTTATATGAAACTTTCAGGCAGGAATCTGACACAACAAAACGCATCACATCAATAGTAATAAAGGGTGACGTTTAAAAGCATTCCTGTATCGGTGTTCTAATGAGGAATGACCTCCACTGGCTGCATGCTGTGACACCAGGACCCTTCTGACATTTCCATCCTACAAACTGACCAACAACATGCAAAGAGCTCCTTCTGCCTCCTAAAGCCTAATCCCAGGGTCCTGCAGGCTCTAATGATTGGATTTTTCATCCATTACGGCTCACAGGAGGATTGCTCTCATGAGTTTGCATAAACAACATACAGTAAACACTTTCTCTCTCTTTTTTTTGGTCTTTTCTTTTTTGTGTGTGTGAGACTGAACGTTGCATTCTAATGAAATTCTTAAACTGGAAGTCTTCCTTTCACTTCGCCTAATGCCTCCTCTCTTTCTTGGCCAGCTTCGCTGTTCACTGTTGTGTTAGTAAATTGTACTGACACTCCACCCCCCCCCCCCCCCCCCCCCCCCCCCCCCCCCCCCCCCCCCCCC
>SSNR01000032.1:2017845-2071987 GCA_006937965.1 Callopanchax toddi | reverse complement strand
GGGCAGAAACAGGATGGGAACAGCATCCTCTGCATGCATGACTCTTTTTAGCAGATCCTTCAGGTAAGAATTCAGATTATAAATATTTGTTCAGAGTTTTTTATGCATTAACACAACATTGGTTCATGTCTTGAGTTTAGGAGTCCTTTGGCATATATCTGTTGATGTGGCGTTTGTTTAGTTCATGGTGTTTCTGTTTATGCTGCTACATTACAGTAGTACTTTAAACCTTCAGTTGAAATAAATGGTCAAATGCAAAAATGCAGAGGTTTACAAATAAGTAACACTTCAATGCATCAGTGTGACTTTTTGGAGTGAGAGTTGTTTAAATCCTCCAGAATTAGCTGCTAGTTGTCACTGATCGGCATCAGTGTCTCTCCTGATCTGACTAGCTATATTGCTCTGATCAGAGGACTACTTCCTGTTTCTAGAGAGGGTTAGTGATGTCACCAGTTACTGTAGATAAATATAACGCTGCTGCAAAATGACCACTGCTACTACTGGATAGAGAAAAAGCTTTTAAAAGTTCTGAAAAGACTTTAATAAAAGGCCTGAAGAGCCATTAGGATAATTTAAAAAAGATTACATGAACGTCTGGCTTCTTAGAAGTCTAATATGAAGAAAAGAAGGACGAGTCAGGACTTTTTCACAGTGCTGTACGAAGAACAGGAAGCATAAATCCCTATAAAATATCATCTCCTCTGACTTTAAATGGCACCTGACTGGAACATCTGTTTGGCCTTTACTGCAGTCTGTCTGATTGAGCTTCTCTGTGCATGACTACTCGCGACTAGTGCAACATATTTACATCTGTGTGAGAGTGTGTGTGTGTGTGAGAGTGTGTGTGTGTGTGTGTGTGTGTGTGCAGAGTTTTCCTGTGAAGCCGAGGCTCTGACTCCCAGCAGTCCTTTGTCACACTGACTGACTGCTGAAAGGCTGAAAGCAGGAAAGCCATTTCAGACCGCGGAACTAAATGACGGCAGGTACTCACCCGTCTGCTGCTCAGCACAATAACACAATACAGACCAGTCATCTGCAGCCCTGTCATCTCCGTCTGTAAATGCACTTCACAAAGCCCCCTCGGTCCCTCCTTCTCCTCTGACTGCCTGTCAAACTTGCATGACTGTACCTGAGACTCAGCTGGTCTCTGTGGCCCAGACGTGGAGCCACATCCAGTCAAATTATGAACCCGTTTGGATGTTTTTCTCTTCTATTCTTTGTCTTTTCTTTGATTTGTTTTAGAGTTACTGGTTAGAAGAGGGTGTCGCTTCACTTTAACGTATGACTCACTTGCAGTTGTTGCTACTTCTTGAGACTATTGATGAAATTAATGACCAGAGTGACTAAATGAGCTGTCACAATATGTGGCTCTGGAGAGTTGCAGGGGGGGTGGGCAGGCGTTTACACCAACCCAGCTCAGGAGAGGCAGAGCAGAGAGGAGAGGGACCGGGAGATACTGCAAGGTGAGGCAGAGAGAAAGTAAGACATCAAACAGAAGAAGTTGCACAAGAGAAAGGGGGGAAAAATAAAAGGGTGGAGGGAAAAGAAGGAGAGAGAGAGAGAGCAGGTAAAAGCAGGTCTGGTCCAGGTGGGGTTCAGACAGTCAGTGTGTTATTTTAGGAGGGCAGAGGGAGGGAGGATGATAGGAAGGGATGGATGGAGGGAGGAGAAGATGAATGTAGTTAATTAAGATGAACAGGCGGAGGAGACAGTGTGGAATTACACAAACACTAATTAGAGTCTTCGTTAGGGGGCACGAAACGAGAGCAGCACATCCATCATCACAGCCCTCCATCCCTCTTTTCTCCCTTCTCTCTGTTTTCTGCTGCTTTTTTGCTTTTGCTTTGCAACCATATTTCCTCCTGTGATCCTCCTCTCCTCTGGCCCCGCCCTCTCAGATCCTCCTCTGCTGCTTTTCATTCCTTTACATCCCCCCCCCCCCCCNGAGGAAGTGTTGCCATTTAAAGTCAGTGAGAAGATATTTAGACTGATGCTTCCTGCTCTTCGTACAGCACTGTGAAAATGTCCTGACTCATCTTTCTATTCTTTATATTTGACTTCTAAGAAGCCTGATATAATCTTTTAAAACATCTTAATAGTTCTTCAGGCTTTTATTAAAGGCTTTTCTATCTTTTCAGTAACTGATTATTTTCAGAGGAATGTTTTTATTTATTTATTTTCTTTTGCTAAGCCACTTTAACTCTGACCTATGAATGAATCATTCAGCCATTAAAAGGATGTTCTGGTCATTTTGAAGTTCTATCAGTTATTTATCTGCAGTAAATACCATACCCACTGGTGACATCACTCAAACAGTTCTCTAGAAAGAGGAGCAGGACTAGTCAGGCAGAACGTGACAAACTAGCAGCTGATCATTTAGTATTTAAAACAACTCTTGCTCAAAAAGCCACATCAGTACATCAGGAAGCTGAATTACCTGATTGGAAACCTCTACAGTTTAGTTGATGGTGTTTATGCTGCAGAACAGCAGCAGAGTAATTCAGACGTTTGACTGGAACAAAATCAACAGCCTCAAAGGTTTACAGTCAGTTTATCACCGACCTGCAGCACGGTCTCTCCTGATCTGACTCGTTTTGGTCAGAGGACATTTTCCTCTTTCTAATGACTCCACCTGCTTTTAGTGACGTCACCACTGGTATAGTATGGTCATTAATGCTTCTTATTTCTTGTTCAAGACAGAGAAATGACTGAGAGGTGAGTGATACATAGACTGAGGAAGGAAGGAAAGGGAAAGAGGAATGTGTGGCCACTTGTGTTTAAGCCTCACTAAGTTAGTTCAAGTTAAATAAGTTATATAGTTTTAAGTTAAGTTAAATTAAATTAAATAAAGTTGAGTTGAGTCTTCTTTTTTAATTGTTTCAGGTTTTTTTACGTTGACTGTTTTTTCACTTCTTTACGTCCTTACCTGACCATCGATCATTGTTTGTTTAAAATATGATGAAAAAAAAGATGAAAGTGGATGAGTGGGATATAAAATAATAAGTGACAGGCATGAAATATCATCTAGAAGATGAGCATTATGGAACAGTGTTTTTATCTCTTTACCTTCCACACCATGAAATAAAAAGCTGAAAAAAATGTCTACATTTTGTAGTTATTTTGGGACAAGGAGGGTGTAAAATATTATTAGTATAAAAATATATACCTGTAGTTAGTAGTTATCTAGTTATAATAGTTAGGTAAAAATGATGTAAGAATGACTTTTTTCAAACATCTCCACACTTTAGGGTGAGGAGCTCGGACATTCAGGAGAGACTCGGAGTAGAACCGCTGCTCCTCCATGTCGAAAGGAGCCAGCTGAGGTGGTTCGGGCATCTTGTTAGGATGCCCCCTGGACGCCTCCCCAGGGAGGTGTTTCAGGCATGTCCTGCCGGCAGGAGGCCCCCGGGTCGACCCAGGACACGCTGGAGAAAATATATCTCTGGTTTGGCCCTGGAGCGCCTTGGGATCCTGCCGGAGGAGCTGGTAGAAGTGGCTGGGGAGAGGACCGTCTGGAGCTCCCTAATTGGGATGCTGCCCCCGCGACCCGGACCCGGATAAGCGGAAGAAGACGAGACGAGACGAGATCTCCACACTTTTTTAAAAACTGTATTTTAGTATTATTTTTATTATTTTTTTAAATTAAGTTAAATTTGGTGCATGCCTCAGTAGAACATATGGACTAAAATATGCTCCACCAAGCAGCTGGTCTGGCAGTTAAAGGGTTAAGAAGCAGGAAAGAAAACTCTAAGAAAGACGTGAAACAGGACCTGAGAGAAGCATCCTCCCTCATGTTTTTAGCTAATAGCTTTTTGGGAATCACCTTGTTGGTGTCACATGTCAAACTGTGTTTTCCTTCGCATTTTTTATACATTCTATATAAAAATAGGCATTGTGACAGTCTGCTGGTAAAAGCAATTAACTAACCAACTATTATTCAAGTTTTAAGATATGAGCTGAAACTGTTGTGTGTGCAGTTGTTTGTTAAATGTTGACACACTGGTTCATTCATCCAGTTCCTTGAATATCTGATTGATTCATAAGTCAGAGTTAGTCTTAAAAAACGGAAAAATAAATCCTCTGAACTTGGTCAGACACTGGACTGAAAACACGTTAAAAAGCTGACAAAGTCCAAAGAAGAACTTTTGAAAGACCTTCAGAAAGTCTGGAAAAATAATAATCAAGCTCACATAAATCATACAAAAGGTCTGTGGCTCCATGGAAGCAAAACACAAAGAAACAAGGAGTTACTACAGTCCACGTCTTTATTCATTAATGAGGTTATAAGTCAGGATACGTGCACGTTGTTCTGGTTGGGTATTTTTACCACTTTTTCCTCAGTGTTTCCCATATTTGAGTCGACGCTCTTTGTATCAGATCTTGTGCAGAGACAGAACGTTGAGGCCAATTTAACAAATGATTAATGCAATCTGTGTGTGTTTCTGTGGCTAACGAGCATGTTTGTGTAGCATGGAAGCTGGTGTGTATAAGACTGTTTAGACAAATGTTCCTGATGCCTCATACATCACTAGTCTCAGCACTGCATCATCCCATGAGCGCACTTCTGCAGACAATGCAGAAACAATGAAGGCAGCAGCTACACGCACACAGAGCCAAGAAAGCCCCCTCTCCTGGACAGACACACGTGCTAACACACGGAAACGAACAGGTGCGTGTTGAAGGAGCCAGCTGCCAGCCGTTCTTTGAAACATCTACATTTCATCAGCCCCAGCAGCAGCAGCACAGGGGATGCTGGGCCCAGTGGGCACTGAGATTAAGAGACTGGGAGGAGGTTTAACATACACTGTCATCTCAGGTCAGATTTGCATTTTCCTTTCATTGTTAAAGGTTAGGTATTCCAGTGGCTACGCTGATCTGAGATAAACCCCCCTTCCACCCTTCAAGGGCAGCAAACTGGAGCTTTTGATGGCGACGCTGTTTAGGAGACCTGAAAGGACAGTGGGGACACTTCTGCCCGTTTGGACCTGTGTTATCAGGACCCGGTCAGCGTCCTCTGACACCTGTATCTCTGCTGCTCGCTGTCTTTTCTTTCTTCCTCTATCTCTCCATTTCTTTCTCATTGTAGCTTCTTTGTCATTCTGTCTCTGCTTCCTTATTTCCATGTCCACTGCTATCGCCGTCGCCTTATTGCTTTTAAATTCAACCTGCTGACGCTATCTCTGTTTTCCTGATGCCCTCGGCCTTTCTCCTTTCCCCTTTTGCTCGGCTGGTGTGAGGGAAAAGTGCTGTCAGGTGAAAACCTGGATAGATTAACCTCTGACCCTCAGCAGGAGGTAGGACCAATTGGCTTGCAACTGCTATCAACGTGGCGTGCAAGCGTGATGAGCATTTTCTTTCCTCCCATTTTGGAAAACGATGAGTATCTAGCCCAGCGCAGGCTGCTGGAAAATTTAATGGCACATTGGGTTGTGATGGTGCATTATGGGAGATGTGAAGACACCCCACCCCCCAAAAAAAGATGAAAAACTGTATCTGCTGCTCTCAGCAAACTGGAGCTTATACCAGCATCCTTATACACAAAAAGTTACCAAAATATTTTTTCACACACACACATTCACACACACGTGCACACACACACACTGGATTGTGCAAACGTTTTGAACTAGCTGTAATTTCTTTATACTTCACTTCCATGAAGGCAAACTTTCCTGTAATCTTAAAGTGATCTAAGGGTCATTCAAAGTTGTTGTTTTTCACCCTCTAGTTTTTCACTAAAAGTACTTCGGGCTGCATGGTGGCACAGTAGTTAGCACTGTTGCCTCGCAGCCAGAAGGTTGCAGGTTTGAATCCCAGCTGCAGCCTTTCTGCGTTAGCATGTTCCCCCCGTGCATGTGTGGGTTTCCTCCAGGTGGTTTCCCCCACAGGTCACAACATGCCCTATCAGTGTATATGTAAGTCGCTTTGGAGTAAAGCGTCGACTAAATGAATAAACATAAAACAAAATTGTGTTGATTAACAACAAAAGGAGACATTAAATTGTTGATTTATGGGAAGTCAAAAAAAAATCCCACAAAATCAACATTTGACATTTGATTGCTGATCTCTAGGATAATAATTTAGATTAATTCATTTAGATTAATATCATCTTTTGCAAAAAATCTTCAATTGACAGCAAAATGATCTAGACTTCTACATCTACGAGGGGCAGAAACAGGATGGGAACAGCATCCTCTGCATGCATGACTCTTTTTAGCAGATCCTTCAGGTAAGAATTCAGATTATAAATATTTGTTCAGAGTTTTTTATGCATTAACACAACATTGGTTCATGTCTTGAGTTTAGGAGTCCTTTGGCATATATCTGTTGATGTGGCGTTTGTTTAGTTCATGGTGTTTCTGTTTATGCTGCTACATTACAGTAGTACTTTAAACCTTCAGTTGAAATAAATGGTCAAATGCAAAAATGCAGAGGTTTACAAATAAGTAACACTTCAATGCATCAGTGTGACTTTTTGGAGTGAGAGTTGTTTAAATCCTCCAGAATTAGCTGCTAGTTGTCACTGATCGGCATCAGTGTCTCTCCTGATCTGACTAGCTATATTGCTCTGATCAGAGGACTACTTCCTGTTTCTAGAGAGGGTTAGTGATGTCACCAGTTACTGTAGATAAATATAACGCTGCTGCAAAATGACCACTGCTACTACTGGATAGAGAAAAAGCTTTTAAAAGTTCTGAAAAGACTTTAATAAAAGGCCTGAAGAGCCATTAGGATAATTTAAAAAAGATTACATGAACGTCTGGCTTCTTAGAAGTCTAATATGAAGAAAAGAAGGACGAGTCAGGACTTTTTCACAGTGCTGTACGAAGAACAGGAAGCATAAATCCCTATAAAATATCATCTCCTCTGACTTTAAATGGCACCTGACTGGAACATCTGTTTGGCCTTTACTGCAGTCTGTCTGATTGAGCTTCTCTGTGCATGACTACTCGCGACTAGTGCAACATATTTACATCTGTGTGAGAGTGTGTGTGTGTGTGAGAGTGTGTGTGTGTGTGTGTGTGTGTGTGCAGAGTTTTCCTGTGAAGCCGAGGCTCTGACTCCCAGCAGTCCTTTGTCACACTGACTGACTGCTGAAAGGCTGAAAGCAGGAAAGCCATTTCAGACCGCGGAACTAAATGACGGCAGGTACTCACCCGTCTGCTGCTCAGCACAATAACACAATACAGACCAGTCATCTGCAGCCCTGTCATCTCCGTCTGTAAATGCACTTCACAAAGCCCCCTCGGTCCCTCCTTCTCCTCTGACTGCCTGTCAAACTTGCATGACTGTACCTGAGACTCAGCTGGTCTCTGTGGCCCAGACGTGGAGCCACATCCAGTCAAATTATGAACCCGTTTGGATGTTTTTCTCTTCTATTCTTTGTCTTTTCTTTGATTTGTTTTAGAGTTACTGGTTAGAAGAGGGTGTCGCTTCACTTTAACGTATGACTCACTTGCAGTTGTTGCTACTTCTTGAGACTATTGATGAAATTAATGACCAGAGTGACTAAATGAGCTGTCACAATATGTGGCTCTGGAGAGTTGCAGGGGGGGTGGGCAGGCGTTTACACCAACCCAGCTCAGGAGAGGCAGAGCAGAGAGGAGAGGGACCGGGAGATACTGCAAGGTGAGGCAGAGAGAAAGTAAGACATCAAACAGAAGAAGTTGCACAAGAGAAAGGGGGGAAAAATAAAAGGGTGGAGGGAAAAGAAGGAGAGAGAGAGAGAGCAGGTAAAAGCAGGTCTGGTCCAGGTGGGGTTCAGACAGTCAGTGTGTTATTTTAGGAGGGCAGAGGGAGGGAGGATGATAGGAAGGGATGGATGGAGGGAGGAGAAGATGAATGTAGTTAATTAAGATGAACAGGCGGAGGAGACAGTGTGGAATTACACAAACACTAATTAGAGTCTTCGTTAGGGGGCACGAAACGAGAGCAGCACATCCATCATCACAGCCCTCCATCCCTCTTTTCTCCCTTCTCTCTGTTTTCTGCTGCTTTTTTGCTTTTGCTTTGCAACCATATTTCCTCCTGTGATCCTCCTCTCCTCTGGCCCCGCCCTCTCAGATCCTCCTCTGCTGCTTTTCATTCCTTTACATCCCCCCCCCCCCCCTTTACTGTGTCCTATTGATCCCATGAGTAGAAAACTAAATAGGAGCAATTTAACATCTGGAGTCATAATCAAAGCAACCTGTGCTGCATCCTTTTGTTACTTAGATTTTTCTATATTCTTGTTTTAGTTTTTTTTAAAACATATTTTATTCTTTTTGTTCTTTGTGATGATGTTTTGGTAACTAAACATTCAAAAACCCCAGTCATCTTTAAAGCTCTATATCTCAGACAGACCTTAAAGTAATGGATCAAAGTTGAAATGGGTCATTCTTACTTTATATGCCTGAACTGTCATTTTGATATCTGTAACAGTTTTTACACAATCGCAATTCAACTTTTATGATTTTTGATAATGATTCTTGTATAGTTCCTACATCAAAACATAGATGTTTCTGTCTTTTTACACCATGGGTCTCTCACTATTATGGGACCTAAAAGTTTCTATCCAATTCCTTCAGAATGCACACTCACACGCTCTGACTGTGCAATTATATCTGAGCTCAGAATGTTCTTTTAAAAACTGGAAATAAAGTGTATTTTTAACGTTGTCCTGCACAAACCCTCAGACTTTTAGAAGTGTACAGAAGTATAGAACCTACAAACCTCTTTTCCACCTAACAGTTTAGGACAGGGATGGGCCGGTCCGGTCCGTGCTGATTTTATAACACGACGACAGTTCGTCATGAGCATAGACCAAGATTTTAAAGGCAGAGGCTGAATAAATTTATATTTTGCTATTGTGAAAGCAGTAGATTGTCATATTTGAAATGCAAATGTCATCTATTCCAATTCTTAATGTATTGTCTTTGAAAGCCTGAAAAAACTTTATGACTTATTTAAAATGTTGTTTAATCCTAGAGGAGACTTTGGCCCAGAGGGAGAGAAAGCCACTCTCCACACAGGTTCAAATCCCATCATCCTGTATCTAACATTAGATATTAAAGGTTATTGTTTGGGGGCGCTTACAGGCTGCTGGGCCAGAAATATGTGGGTTGTGGTCCGCTTCTGGCCTCAGGCCTCCTGTTGAATAGACCTGGTTTAGGACTGCAGCAACTGTTTGTGTGAAGCCCCATTTCTGCTCCTGTGTGTTTATATTTTTACCTTTGTATCACAGGTGGTTACCATAGTGACCCAAATGAGCCACTGGCAGCTGCTTTAACATTTCTTTTTGTTACACTCCTTGTCATGACTGGGGAGTGCAGGACCCAAATACAGGAGGATGGAGGCAGGAACAGGTGAGGTTAAACACAAAGAAGCTCTATTACTGTCAGGACTCAGGAGACGCAGGACACATGAGGCTGAGGATACAACACAAGGAGTAACTGAACTAAACAGCATATATAGGAGGGAGCTAATTAAGGAGACGAGACACACCTGGAGGGGATTAGTGCAGGACACAGGAGGAGGAACACAGGCATGAACTGGACACCAGGGGGCAGAACATGACACTCCTCATACAATTTAGACATCAACACATTTAGACACATATAGCTTAGATTATTATTAAATTATATTTTTAACTGTTGGGTTTTATTTATTATTCACAAAACGCCAAATGACCATCGGTCTCTTTATGTTTTCACCCAAACATTTGCAATCTGTAAAATAAGATTGTAGATAAATAAAACTCTCCTGGCGCCACATTTGAGATTTCATTCAGAATAAAATGAGGTTGGTCAGTGAATACACTAACCATGTTTTATGTCTGGTAAATACAGACGGAAATAAATACATAAATAACAGATTATCTGATGCCGCATTTTAGAAAGTTTGTCAAGTTTTGTAAAGAACTTGCGTCAAAACTGTCAAATTCCACTTTTTATAATGTCGTTAATACTTTTAGCTTTTAAATCTAAATAGGAAAAATCCATACTAATAAATAAAAACCCTAAAGAGTTGGTAATTGATATTTATCCACAGTGAACTACCACCACTATCCGTTTGAACAGAAGGGCTAACAGTCAACTCATTGTGGATAATAATCTTATGTAACAGTCTCATTTCAGAGCTTCCTGTGAGAATGTGTCTCTCCTGAACCTGATCTTGATGCTGCAGGGTCACAGATGGAGCAAGCCCACAGAGCTGAGGACATCTAAATGCTTCAAGCTCCAAGCGGAGGTCAGAGGTCACAGAGCATTCACAGCTGGAGCCTGCTAACAAGCTACTGTCCACCTGCCCGTCAAATCCAGGTGACCCCAGAACACAAACTGAATGGAGATGCTCTAACTGAGCCTTTTGCTCCTAAAACGCTTCAATCCAGACACAATACAACAGCTCTGGTTGACAAACAGTTCAGCTACATGTTGCCGTATAGATTCAGATTAATTTATTTAGATTTAATGAGAAAGTTTCTTTTTTATATCAAGTTGTTTTGTGTGATTTACTCAGAAGGAAACCAGAAACTGTCAGTGATTACACTCAGTTTTAGGTTATAGGAACGCACTCAGTACCACGTTAAAATACATGTACTCTTTAGTTCATTCAGCTGTGGCTCCAAACAGCAGGTTTCTAACACTTATGAGTGAGTTTAGGACAAATTATAATGTTTTATTAATATTATTATAATATTTTCAGCATCAACCACAAAATCTAAGCATCCATTAAAAATGCAAACAGCATTATTCAGTCCCACTAAGTGACTTTAATCAAATCCAACCCCAGAACTGAACATCACCTGTAGATATAGACATGTTAGACTGCTAACAATGGTAAAAAAAAAAAAAAAAAAAAACCTTTGTTTTATAGAATTAGATGATACAGGACTCCTGTGTAAAGAATTCAGTGTCCCAGGTTTGAAACATCTTTAAAGGAGACTTAATAACAAATCAATAGGTCTCATTATTAACCATATCCACCTATGGTTTTATTAGATCTGAGATTTTAGCATTTTCTTTAATAATATAAAGAGTCATGTTCAATAAAATTAAAAAACAGCTCATTCAGTATTAGATGAGCTGACAGGTGGAGGTTCTGTCCTCCGTCAGCCACCAGCAGCATGGAGCAGAGACCTGGTGTTGATTTTAAATCAAATCCAGAAGACGATCAGGCTGATTGGTTTTATTAATAATATCTCATTAATGCTGTAGAAACATCTGGCTGCTTTAAACATGCAAATGAATAAACACTGTGACAAAATCAGCTGCAGAATTCAGCTCAAACAACATAAAGCTTTAACCAAGTTAAAGGCCCGTTCTACATCTTTATGTTTCACTTCCTCTGCAGATTTAAAAAGACTGGAATGTTTTCAGGCTGATTCCAGGTTGAATAAATGGATAAAGCTGGATAAATAAAGCTGCTCAAACTAAATGCTTTTTATATTTATAATACAAAAATTAATTCTGTTTATTAATGCACAAAATGCAACCTTTTAGTAGTGTAAAAATCTCTAAACTAGAGCAAAATTTTACAAAATAAAATGTATCTAATATATATAAGAAAACTGATTTTAAAAAAGTGAAACAAAAACACATTTTTGTGTGAACTGAACACCTGATTTATAACAAATTACTTATAAATTCATCAACAGAAATGAATTAGAGTCTGGGATGTTGAAAGCAGCAGAGCGTAGAAAACCTGGTTCTTATAGCGCTGCTTATTTGTGACATGCTAGTTGTTTAGTTGCACTCTGAGCTTATAATTTTCAGATTTATGAGCTCTTCTCAGGCCTTCAACGTCCACATTTTTATCTTTGAGCAATGCGCTGGGCTTTTATAACTCTGGTATTCAGTAAAAGCAGTCCTGTGATCATCACCTGCCTCCTTTTTGACGTTGAGCTGCTGCAGCAGCAGCGTGGTCCGTCCCGCCACTGTAGTCCCTGCAGGTGAGAAAAGGGGGAGGGAGAAGATGGGCCCCCGAGAATCTGATTGAGGAGCTCACAGGATGAATAATTGATACGAAGGTTCTCCGTCCTGATGAATATAAACAGAATGTGGACAGAAAAACAAACCACTGCTCATAACGATAGCTCTTCCTATTGTATGTAAACTGACAGATTGCTTTAATTCAGTTGTGTATTTAATGCAAATGCATTTATTAACATAAAGTCTCTTTCCAGTCCTGAGGCATTATAAAAACTAAAAGTAATATTAAAACTAAACAGCTGCCTGTGAATTTTAGAGGCACAAATATAAAGGTCTGAAATAAATCAAATACACGTAGAATCTGACGGTGATGTAACCATGATTGCAGGCTAATGTTTCCTCCAAACGATCTCTCTGAGCCTCTCCATTATTTATCATCTCGTTTTCTTGCACTCACTGTTGCGTATCTGCTCACAGCAACATGACGATGTCGGTGTCTTTCAAGTCCATTTCTAAGGGTCAGCTGCTGACCCAGAACCAGCTGGTCTAAACAAACAAACCAAAGGCGACGGGTTCAACTAGCTGTGACCCAAACATTTTAATTGCTCTGTGTGAGAAAGATTGTTCACTGCAGGCACAACAAGCCTCACCGCCTCATTACAACTGGTGAACGGGAAAATGGAGTTTGTTTTCAGCAGAAGAAATTATATACGATAAATCATAAACGTTTCCAAAGAAAATGAAAGATTTTATGACGTATAAGAGAGACACGGATTTTAAACATATGAAGTCCTCAAACAATATAGCGAGACATTTTGTCCAATGCCTTTTGCTATTTGTTCTCACAAGTCAGGGCTCAGTACTTGGTCCAATACTCTTTACTGTATTTATACTTCCATTGGGTCAAACTATTAGACCCCACAGGGGGAAAAAATTATTGTTATGCTGATGATACTCCGTTCTATTTATCCATGAAACCTGATGAATCCATCAGTAAGAATGTCCTAAAGACCTGTAAGACTCTTAATTTTATATTTTTAAATTCAGTGAAGATCCAAAATACTATAAAGGAAGGAGGCATGGAGACTGGAGAGAGCTCAAAATATTTAGGTAAAGAAAGGCAGAAAAACTAGAAGGAGCTCTAGGAGGAAAACACAACAGGTAACAGGACAAACACAACAACAGGCAAACAGGAGGATCTGACAGGAACTATGAGGGATTCATGAAGGAGCAGATTAACTGGAACCAGAGGACAGCTGTGGAGAGGCTACAGGAAGTAAACCAAACTAACAGAACTCAAAAGGACACCGATCATGACAGACAGAGGTTGTGTTGTGGAGTCAATCGCTCTGGGTGGCATTAACTTTGCCTCCAGTACTGATGTAGGAACCTTTGTGTTATTATGGACCAAAATCTGTCCATTAAGTCTCATATAAAACATGTTGTGTGTAAAATTGATAAAATTAGAAACATCCTGACCTAAAGAATCACGTCCATCATTCATTACTTCCTGACTCTCTATCATAATGTTCAAAACATTCTAGAGCAGCTGATCCAGATGCTGCTGCCAGAGTTCAGATTTCAGCATCACTTCACTGGCTCCCCATTCGATCCTAAATTAAATTTAAAATGTTGCCCATAAAGTTCCCAAAGACCCGACTCCATCTATAGACCACAACTTGCCTGATGCATGTATACTGTAGTGTAAGTCACTTTGGATAAAAGGATCAGAAACCTTCATGTTCCAGGAGTTCCTGACAGATCATCTCAGACTGCAGGTTTCTAGAGTTTCTAACGGGAGGCAGAGCTTTCAGTTCTCAGACTTTCAGATTGAAGTCATGCTTTAATCCAGTCTTCTGGCTCCTTTATGATGATGTGAATAATTTTAATAAATCTAATTTTATTACAACTGAATTGCATTAAATGCAGCCAGTTGGCCTGAATCTGGACCTGAAATGATCTGGATTAGTTGGTCTGTTCGTCTCTCTGAGGTGACGTGTTGTGAACTGATGCTTTAACTGAATTGAAGAATCACATCAGGCTTTCTGAGTGTTTCTTCATCACCACAAAAGTCTCAAATGAACCTCTCAAACACAGAAATGAGCACAGTGTGAAAACGACATCATACACACACGGAAGAGAATTATTAGCGTGTGTGTTTTGTTCTTCCCAGAGAGTGTGTTTGGGGCTGAGTGGTGATTGATGTCTCTCTCCTTGTGTTGGGCATTTTAAAGACGAATGGGATGGAGGAAAGGAGCGTGAGAGGAGAGGAAGGAGAAAAAAACACAAGAGCCACTTAAGAGGTTCTAAAACCATTTAACCGTTTAACCTCAGAATCCTCTCAAAGTCAGACTCAAACTGCCTCCTCCGTCCTCTGTCTGCTCCACTCTGACTCCCATAAACTTCACATTATAATTTACTTTACAGCTCAGAAAGGAGCTTTGTCAATGCATTTTTTTTTTTCAATGAAAGCATATTGATTCCAATTGGAAGATTTTATTCACGGCACAGCTAAGCTGCAGCTAATTAGTTCACTGTTCATTTTAAAATTAGATTCTAGAAAAAAAAACAGCTCATTTTCATATTCAGGGAAATAAAAGTGTTTTACAGCATGAAAACATTTACATCAGGTCTAGACTACCTGATAATGCTACGGCATATTCGTAGAACATCTGTAAATTAATCATTTAAACGTTTTTTAATGATTATCCAAATTTACAATGTAAAGAAAGCACATTAATAATAAGGGACCACTGGTCTGATTTTCCTCACACAGACTTAATTAAGGCACTTAATCATGTCACATTTCCTACCTGGTGCATAAACATGAACTGATCAATCATGATATTAGGAATGATCATAATACTGAGATATATTGTCAAAATACTAGAATCCCCAATGACACTAATATTTAATCTTTGGAGAAGATGGTGGGGTGTGATTAATTTGACTGATCAACAATTAAACGCTCCACAGAATGAACAGAAAATCCATCTACTCCAGTTATTTTAACTTTAAAATTACATTTAAGCATTATCACATTACTTTAATAAAATACTTGTTTCACATTTTATTAGTGTTATGTTTAATTTTGCATTTCAGTTGGGGTTTCTATAACACAAACATCAAGGCTCTTTACCGCTGACTTTGACCTGAAAGGTGGGTCTATGCGACCTAATAATATGTCAGGTCATGTAGTCATATTTTCCACTTTTCTCCAGACCAGCCATCTGCTTTTGCCATGGCAGTTTCCCTTTTATAAAACCACAATGTCATTAGTTGTCAAATTGTTTCTCACTGAATGAAACAGCAGCTGTAGGGGTGTGAAATTGAATAGAAAGTGTGAATTGTGTCACTCAGTGTGTGAGACTTCAGAGCCCTGAGGACAGATTTTTAACACATTATCTACTGCTGAACACGTTTCTGTGAGGTCATATTTTTCTCCTAAGTCGCTTTTTTCTCATTTATAACACGTAATCTAAGAGCTTTAATTAGATTAGATTAGAATAGTATACATTATTAGAGCATGTGCTGTTAAGCATTTGACCAGCTAGCTCAGGTGTGTGAGGAGTGTTCTATGGAAGTTATAAACAATTAATAAATTACTAGCCTTAGATTGCTTTATGAACAACCTCAGCTTGGAGAAACAAGGATTAGTTCTGTTCTGAGTGACAAGCTAACGACTAGTTGGAACGGGGCAAAGATCAACGTGGATTACTTTTGGATTGGACCAAGTGAATTGAATTCAAAGTTGTAAACTTAATTTTTTTTAAGTTTTGTTATTGGCTATGTGAATGTTATTTTATAAACGTTTACACTGCCAGAAATGTTTGCATTATTCTGGAAGAAATCTAGCTCAGAAATGCCCAAGGCTGCACTGGAAGTGTTATACTGTAGCTAGCTGCTGCAAACAGTATTTGTGGTTTCAAATAGCCAAAAATTCATCAAAAATTACAAGGTAATGTGAAAATGAGGGTAAAGTTTTATGAAATAGTATTACTATGAATCACTTTGAAATGTTTGAGATTAGAGTTGTTTTAAGGCAGCAATAATCCTGTATGTTGTTTAGACTTGCTGTTAGCTCATCTGACCAGCCATTAGCTTAACAGACTAGCCCTTAGCTCGCCAGACTAGCTGTTAGATCATCAGACTAGCTGTTAGATCATCAGACTAGCTGTTAGATCGTCAGACTAGCTGTTAGATCATCAGACTAGCTGTTAGATCATCAGACTAGCTGTTAGATCATCAGACTAGCTGTTAGATCATCAGACTAGCTGTTAGATCATCAGACTAGCTGTTAGATCGTCAGACTAGCTGTTAGATCATCAGACTAGCTGTTAGATCGTCAGACTAGCTGTTAGATCATCAGACTAGCTGTTAGATCATCAGACTAGCTGTTAGATCATCAGACTAGCTGTTAGATCATCAGACTAGCTGTTAGATCATCAGACTAGCTGTTAGATCATCAGACTAGTTGTTAGATCATCAGACTAGCTGTTAGATCATCAGACTAGCTGTTAGATCATCTGCATAGTATGGCTGTCAAAGCCCCCTTTAACGGCGTTAATTATTTTAACGCGCAGTCTTCCGTAGTTTTGCTTTGAGGACATATGAACGCACAGTTCTAGCGACGCATGCAGCTGATGCGCAGAGCCCTCCTCCCTGTCGGAGAAACTTGAAAGTTTTCAGCGTACATGCAGTAAACTTTCAACAGCATCGCCAGTGACGGACTGGCGATTGGAAGAACTGGGAGATTTCCTGGTCTCTTCGCCACTAAACCTGACCCGCTCTGTGATTATACAGGTGATCAGGACGTTTCTAATAAATAAATAATCAATCCGTCATGGCTCCTCAGGCATCTCCCCTCAAAAGCTGCAAAAACGCAGCAAAGCTGAGTCACACCGCTCCGCAGTGGATGTCTATCAATTTCCTGAAACTAAATGATCAAAAAACAGAGATTCTAGTCTTTAGTAAACAGGATTTTCTTGATGGGATTGTGAGCCCACTTGGTCCTTTTTCGACCTTTATAAAACTGTATGCTAAAAGCCTTGGGGTCTTTTTAGACAGTTCCTTCAAGTTCGATAGGCAGGTGAGTGCAGTAGTCCAGTCCGGTTTTTATCATTTAAGGCAGCTGGCAAAGGTTAAACACTACTTGCCAGTAAATGTCTTTGAACAGGTTATCCATCTGTTTGTTTCCTGTCGGTTGGACTACTGTAGCTCCCTTTATTATGGCCTGGAACAATCCTCCTTACATTGTCTTCAATTGATTCAAAATGCAGCAGCACGTCTTTTAACTGGTACGAGGAAACGTGATCACATCACTCCAGTGCTCGCCTCTCTGCACTGGCTACGCTACAGGATCCAGTTTAAAATGCTGCTTTTTGTTTTTAGATCCCTCCATGGCCTGGCTCCCCAATAAATAGACGACCTTCTGTCTGTCTATACTCCGGCCAGAACCATGAGATCTAGTTCCCGGTCCTTATTAGTGATCCCAAGAACTCGACTTAAGACTCGTGGTGATAGAGCTTTTTCAGTGGCTGGTCCTAGACTCTGGAACAGCCTTCCACCACATCTTAGGACCTCACAGAGCCTGGAAGTTTTTAAATCATCTCTTAAAACCCACTTCTTTGCTTTGGCTTTTAGTACAGATTGATTTATGTGGTTTTATGAGTTTTATGATGTTTGATTTAACTCATAAACTTTGCGGTCATTTAAAAAAAATTTTGTTTATGGTTTTATCCTTTTGTTCATCTTTTATCTTTGTTTTTATCTGTCTTTGATGAAGTGGTTTTACAGCATTTGGGTTGCTTGAGTAGCAACAGATGTGTTCTGCTCATCGTTTATTTATTTATTATTATTATTTTAAAATCATTTTTAATTGATTTTATCTGTTTTATGTAGTTGTTTTTATCATGTACAGCACTTTGGGTTGCGTGAGCAACAGTAAATGTGCTCTATAAATAAAGTTGACCTTGACCTTGACCTCTCTGTGTCAGCGCTGCAGGGTGCAGACATGACCCCCCCCCCCCCCCCCCCCCCCTTACTTCTCCCTCCGCCAGCCTGCATGCGCGAGAGTGCGCACATCACCGAGGAAAGTAGCAGAATGAATAAAAACTAACTAACTTCATGAAACTAACGTTTTTAGTTGTAACAAAGGATATGGCAATGTTAGAATATGGTCAACTATACAAAACTAAATGATTTTGAAATCCTTGTTTTATATTATCTTATTTAACCAGGTAAATTTGAGATTAAGAACATTTGTTGAGCATTCCAAAAAGCATTAGATTTTGCAAATGACGCTCATAGTCTGTCAGAAAAAGTCCAGCTTTAGACATTTTGGGGTTAATTAGGATGATTCAAAGGTCCTAGTGTGATGTGATGA
This sequence comes from Callopanchax toddi, assembly GCA_006937965.1. Lineage (NCBI taxonomy): Eukaryota > Metazoa > Chordata > Actinopteri > Cyprinodontiformes > Nothobranchiidae > Callopanchax > Callopanchax toddi. Next base: position 2,053,696 of record SSNR01000032.1, on the reverse strand, counting down.
GTAGAACTAATTCTATAGGAGAGAAATCATTTGATATAAGGCTGATTCAACCTTTCAGAGCCAGAATGGATGCTACCTCTTATTTCTTGTCACGTCTTAGCAAGTGAAGTAAATGGTAAACAGCCTGTATTTAAATTAAAAGAATAGTTGAAATAAGAAAAATAAATTTAGGTCAGTTGAGAGCATTATAAACATTTGCGATTAATTGAGAGTTAACTGGACACTCATGCGCTTATCAGGCTAGCCTTTAGCTCATCTAGCTAGCTAGATGTAATCTAAAGGTCAGGCCAGAATGATCAAACTGATGTGGGTCAATGAGATATTTAGATAAGGTAATATTACTCAAAATTGGTCCACAGAACTTTCAGGAAAATGTATTTTGAATAGGTAAACTGATACAGCGACCTAAAATGTTGTAAATGATTTAGATCCACTTCTTGTTGGTTAAGAATGATGTTTTTTAGTGTTTAAGAATTGAAACAGAATGTTCCCTTTTTAAATCCATTTGTCAACACATTTACCTCAAACCAGTGTTAACATTAACACTGCTACCTTTACAAAGTCACTCAGCATCTGTCTGATTTGCACTGTTTTAACCCTGATTGGTCGACCTGTCTTTCTGTAATCAAGGTGGATGATGAGGAGAGGGCAGACAGCCGACCAGCTGGATGAGACTCATTATTTTTTCTACTCTTCTCATCCTCTACATCCATTTACAGTAGCCCTTCCTCGTTGTGTCTCCTCTCCCTCTTTCCCAAGCCTTCTGCTCATCAAATCCCCCTTCTTTGACTTACACATTCCCAATTTTTCATTTCCATGATCTCCCTCACTCCTCCTCTCTGTCTCTCTTCTTCCTCCCTCCCTTCCTTGGATATTTAGTTTGATTTATTGCCTCTTGTTGGAAAGGTTGGCGTTTTAATAACTCAGCTCCTCCTCACCCCAACGAAAGAGAGAGGGAGAAGGCGCTGGAAGAAGAACTTTAGTAAGCACAAAACAAACGTGTGGACAGACAGAGGTTTTTTTTCCTTTCTTGTGCTTTCCTTTTATCTCTTTGGCACTCTACCCCTCTTTCATGTCTTCCGGTTCCTCTCACCGTCCGCTCCGGCTGAGGATATAAAAGCTAAACGTGCGGCTGAAATGGATGTCGATTTGAGCTCCTCTCTGATCTGTGGAGAGAAATCACACACACACTGTACGTGCACACACACCCAGCAGCTGTAATGGACTGAGGATGTGAAAACTGACAACTACATAAAAACGGACCATCTGGTTTGATGTAGAGGAAAGCACCAAAAAAGGAAGACGGGACGGCGCGATGAGCACGAGGTTGGATTAAAAATCAAGGACAGGGCGTTAAATGTCCAGTGGAGAGTTCAAAACAACAAGAGGCGATTTCTAGCACCAAACAGAACCTTTATTTAGATGGTAATTATTCACACTGGTCATTAGAGAACCATATCACTTTCCCTCATTTACTGAAAGACGGCGAGGGAGCGGGGGCGAGAACGGGAGGGCAATCATTACAAGATATCACTTTCACCCTTGTTCTGATGAGGGGGAAAGCAGCACAGCAGGCAGACTGAGAATCCACATCCTTGAGCAATAAGACAATAACTAGCAATTAATAATTCAAATCACAAACCACCAGCCAGTGTAACAGGAGTTAGAAAACCTGTTAATATGGCGCCTTTGTTTTGGTTCATTAGGTCCTGTCCACACAAAAAAGATCATTGTGGAAAAACTAAAAATTTTTTGCTCCTCTGATGAAAACGGTGTTTTGGGGAGATTTTTACAAGCAGTTTGGTGATTTTAATGTCCTTTTTGGTGACTCTGTACTTGTTAAATAGAAGATTTAGAGAAACGATCATGTAGCTGCATGCTGACTCTTGTGTTGTGGGCTAGAAACAACTACAACAATTAATGATTTTTACTGGTTTATTTCTTCATCTGGCTCCTTGGGAACCTTGTCCCCATTAGACCTCAGTTTTTTACTTTAAAAAAATTAAGTCTGTGAGGAAATGACAAAATGTTAGAAGAAGTTGTAACTGTTTTCAGGAAGTCTCTAGCCATGTCCAAGATATTCTGTCTTTGCATTATGATGTGTGTAATGTAATGTGACATGAACTGCTATTTGAGACAGACAGGAGTCATTTTAAAGTGGGAGCAATATATTTTATAACCAAGCTGTTAATTCATCTATCTGGTCTATTGGTTGATCTTACCAGTTGGTTGATCGGCTCTGACCCATTTGATTTGCACTTGAGTTCCATAAAAAGTGAACTCCAAGATGTTGATTTACCCTTTCATTCTCCTTGGTGGGACTTGTTCCAGTTGGACAGGGAATACCAAAAATATTAACCCCTTGGTTTGCTTTGCTTTCGCACTGCGCTTCTGAGAGTTGACTAAACCAGCTGGTCAATGCATTTACAACAGCTGCATGTTTGAGGTACTGTTGCCTGAAATGTGCGCTAACATTGAAGGAAAAAACCATGAAGAAGAAAAGCCAGCTGGATGATTGACCAGGACCTGGGTTGTTTATAACACAAACAAAGGAGCAACAGTAAATGTATACTGACCTGTGGTTTCTGTTTGGTGTTCAAATTTAAAGGGGTTTTAACCAAAAAACTGTATGAGCATTATGAACAGCAACACCTTCCCTTATCCCAAGATTTCCCTTGTCTGTAGTGAGTCCAGGACTTCAATATGCTGTCAGTGTTTTTAACCTACTGGATCATCGTCTCGTCTCGTCTCGTCTCGTCTTCTTCCGCTTATCCGGGTCCGGGTCGCGGGGGCAGCATCCCAATTAGGGAGCTCCAGACGGTCTTCTCCCCAGCCACTTCTACCAGCTCCTCCGGCAGGATCCCAAGGCGCTCCAGGGCCAAACCAGAGATATATTTTCTCCAGCGTGTCCTGGGTCGACCCGGGGACCTCCTGCCGGCAGGACATGCCTGAAACACCTCCCTGGGGAGGCGTCCAGGGGGCATCCTAACAAGATGCCCGAACCACCTCAGCTGGCTCCTTTCGACATGGAGGAGCAGCGACTCTACTCCAAGTCTCTCCCGAATGTCCGAGCTCCTCACCCTATCCCTAAGGCTGAGCCCGGCCACCCTGCGGAGAAAACTCTTTTCGGCCGCTTGTATCCGCGATCTCGTTCTTTCGGTCATTACCCAAAGCTCATGACCATAGGTGAGGATTGGGAGGTAGATCGATCGGTAAATCGAGAGCCTTGCTTTCCGGCTCAGCTCCTTCTTCACCACAACAGACCGGTTCAGCGTCCGCATCACTGCAGACGCTGCCCCAATCCGCCTGTCGATCTCCCGCTCCCTCCTTCCCTCATTCGTGAACAAGACCCCGAGATACTTGAACTCCTCCACTTGAGGCAGGATCTCTCTCCCGACCTGGAGTTGGCAAGCCACCCTTTTCCGACCGAGAACCATGGCCTCAGACTTGGAGGTGCTGATCCTCATCCCAGCCGCTTCACACTCGGCTGCGAACCTCCCCAGCAAGAGCTGAAGGTCAGAGCCTGATGAAGCTAGGAGGACCACATAATCCGCAAAAAGCAGAGATGAGATTCTCCTGTCACCAAACTCGACACCCTCCACACCACGGCTGCGCCTAGAAATCCTGTCCATAAAGGTTATGAACAGGACCGGTGACAAAGGGCAGCCCTGGCGGAGTCCAACCCTCACTGGGAAGAGGTCCGACTTACTGCCGGCTATGCGGACCAAACTCACACTCCTCTGGTACAGGGACTGAATGGCCCTTAACAAAAGACCATCCACCCCGTACTCCTGGAGCGCCCCCCACAGGGTGTCCCTGGGGACACGGTCATAAGCCTTCTCCAAATCCACAAAACACATGTGGATTGGTTGGGCAAACTCCCATGACCCCTCCATCACCCTAGCGAGGGTAAAGAGCTGGTCCACAGTTCCACGACCAGGACGAAAACCACATTGCTCCTCTTCTATCTGAGGTTCAACTATCGACCGGACCCTCCTCTCCAGTACCCTGGAGTAGACCTTCCCAGGGAGGCTGAGGAGTGTGATCCCCCTATAGTTGGAACACACCCTCTGGTCCCCCTTCTTAAAAATGGGAACCACCACCCCGGTCTGCCACTCAACAGGAACTGCCCCCGATGACCACGCAATGTTGCAGAGACGTGTCAACCACGACAGTCCTACAACATCCATAGCTTTGAGATACCCAGGTCGGATCTCATCCACCCCCGGGGCTCCGCCACTGCGTAGTTTTTTGACTACCTCAGCGACTTCTGCCCCAGAGATTGGACAGTCCGTCCCCAGGTCTCCCAGCTCTGGTTCCTCATAGGAATGTGTGTCGGTGGGATTGAGGAGCTCCTCAAAGTATTCCTTCCACCACCCGACTATAGCCCCAGTTGATGTCAGCAGCTCCCCATCCCCACTGTAAACAGTCTGAGCGAGTTGCCGCCTTCCTCCCCTGAGGCGTCGGATGGTTTGCCAGAACCTTTTTGGAGCCGACCGATAGTCTTTCTCCATGGTCTCGCCGAACTCCTCCCACGCCCGAGATTTTGCCTCGGAAACTGCCACTGCTGCACCCCGCTTGGCCCTCCGATACCCATCAGCTGCCTCTGGAGACCCACAGACTAGCCATGCCTTGTAGGCCTCCTTCTTCAGCCTGACGGCTCCCCTAACCTCTGGTGTCCACCAGCGGGTACGGGGGTTACCGCCACGATTTGCACCGGCTACCTTGCGACCACAGCTAGCAACAGCCGCCTCAACAATCGCAGAGCGGAACAAGGCCCATTCGGACTCAATGTCCCCCACTGCTCTCGGGACGCGGTCGAAGACCTACTGGATCATGTTTTCACTAAACAAATAAAAAACCCATTGTTCCTGTTTCTCACCATAAGCAGTCACGATATATTTTCCTCTGACCATGTGTCCACTAGTGGTGTCAAGTAACCAATTAAATGTATTCACATCACTGTAATTAAGTAGTATTTTATGTACTTTTACTTTTTAAGTAGTTTTTAGGATCTACTTGTTTCCTAGACCAGAAGAGGGTGGCTTGCCAGCTCCAGGTTGGGAGAGAGGTCCTACGTCAAGTAAAGGAGTTTAAGTATCTCTGAGTCTTGTTCATGAGTGAGGGAAGGAGGGAGCGGGAGATCGACAGGAGGATGGGGGAACCCGTCTGTTGTGGTGAAGAGAGAACTGAGCGTAAAAGCAAGGCTCTCGATTTACCGGTCCATCTACGTCCCAATCCTCACCTATAGTCATGAGCTATAGAGTAATGAGTGAAAGAACGAGACTGCAGATACAAACGGTCAAAATGAGTTACCACCGCTGAATGGCCGGACTCAGCCTTAGAGAGGGACTTGTAGTAGAACCGCTGTTCCTCCATATCGAGAGGAGTCAGTTGAGGTGGTTTGTTCATCTTGTTAGGATGCCTCCTGGACGCCTTCCTGGGGAGGTGTTTCGGGCCTGTCCTGAAGCATCTGGGTCGACCCAGGACATGTTGGACAAAGTACATCTCCAATCTGTCCCAGGAAGTCTTGGGGTCCTGTCAGAGGAGCTGGTGGAGGTGACTATGGGAGAGGACGGTCTGGCATTCCCTACTTGGGATGCTGCCCCCATGACCTGGTGGAAGAAGGCGAGGTGCGAGAGGACCTCATCGGGGTTCAGGGGCGAGTAGCTCAAGACCCACATGTTCACCAGAATTCAGTGAGCTTTCACACCAGCATATGATTGTCCAAAGAAGTGGACTTTAGTCTTCAGGGACAATGTGTTAGCTTTTGCTTCTTCTACCCATTTAGCTCTGTCTTCATCAAAAATGAGTAGAAATGAAGACATAATAGATGTTTTTGTTTAGAACACACTACAAAGTCTCAGGGTTTTTATTTTCCTCTTTTCAACTTCAGTATCCCAACGCTCTGGAAACCATGTGACCCATAATCATTTAAAATACAGAGAACTGCTGAGCATTTGTCGGGGACTTAACCAGCGCTCAGTGCTAACACACCAACAACAGTTTGTTTGACTAAATATCAGGATTGTAGTCCAGTTCTTTGTTTTCTGTCTCCACTGGTGGTAAATCTACCTGATCAGATCCACACTCAACTATAAGCTGAGCACGCTGTTTGTTTTCTTCTTTTTTGTTTTTTACAACGCATCTTCTCGAAGAGCAATTACATGAAAGTGTATTCAGAGTTAATTACAGCACATCAAGGGAAGCGATCGGAAAACGTGTGGATTTCTGCTTTAAAGCTGTCAAACAATTTGCCAGGTTATAAAATAAACAGCAGAAAAGACACAATTTGACATCATGTAGAAACACGAGCCTCTGTAGTTATAATTACAGAAAAAAATAATAATAAGGGGAAAAAAGTCACTGACATGGAATAAAAAGAAAAAGAAATCTGCATTTTTTTTTCTTTATCCCTTTATTTTAAGTGGTAAAGCCTGTTTTAATGTTTCCTTGGGGAACAATTAACTTGCTTTTAGTTCCTACCACATAAGCATGTCTGCCAAATCCCCATCAGATTTCTACCCACAAAAAGCACACACTGACTGTCAGAGACAACACACACACACACACACACACACACACACTCACAGACAAACGGTAAAACGTTTGGTGTGCAGCCTTAATGAAGGGAGAGCACAGCAAACCACAATGAAACAGGAAGAAGAAACTGATATTCAGAGGTTAAAATTAGACAAAAAAGTGATTTTGTTTCTCGGCTAATAGATCTCTCACACAGCTGAGCTTAAATACAGCTCTGACCTGACAAACAGTCACAGTCAAGCATCTAAAGAAAGTCTTTTTACAAATTAAATTATCTCTTTTGTCATTTTAGATGCTAAAAATTGATTATTTACATTTGACAACTAACCAAACAGGTTTTTGGACATCTAAAAAATATCTCATTTAGATCCAAACAATACAAATTGTGTCGTTTAAGTCACCTCTTTTTCCTACTATTATACATACTTTAATTTAGGTGATGAGGAGAAGTGCTCGTTTTCAGATGAAATGTTACAAAAGCAACGGCAGCTGCTTGTAATAGATCCAGACGTAACCTTCGCTGTATTTTTTTGGCAGAACATCAAACTGCTTCAGTCTCTCAAAGTTAATTTCTTTACAGAGTTCACTTTATCCATCCGGGACGGAGAGGAGGAGCGGAGAGCGGTGCCAGGTAATTTGGGACAGGAGGAGAAGGGATGGGATGAATCATGGAGGTGAAGATGTGGACTGAGAGGACAGAGAGGAAGAGAAACTGGGTGAGAAAACAGGGTATGTAAAAAGATCCAACAGGTCCAATTTAGTCCGATTCAGATCCAAACAAATTCAGTCCAATTATAAAACAGCTGTGGCCAAAAGTTTAGAGAATAAATAAATAATATGGTAGATTACGGGCTGCATGGTGGCGCAGTTGGTTAGCACTGTTGCCTCGCAGCAAGGAGGTCGTGGGTTCGCGTCCCGGCTCTGCGGCCTCTCTGCGTGGAGTTTGCATGTTCTCCCCGTGTGTGCGTGGGTTTTCTCCGGGTACTCCGGTTTCCTCCCACAGTCCAAAGACATGACTGTCAGGCTGATTGGGCTGGTAAATTGTCCTTAGGTGTGAGTGGGTGTGTGGTTGTTTGTCTCGTTCGTCTCTGTGTGGCCCTGCGATGGACTGGCGACCTGTCCAGGGTGTCCCCCGCCTCTCGCCCCTTGACCGCTGGAGTTAGGCACCAGCTGCCCCGCGACCCTCTGTGGAGGAATAAGCAGCTACAGAAAATGGATGGATGGATATGGTAGATTACATAAACTCTAGATTGTTCTAAAGAGTGATCAGATGGACTCCCCTCAATCAGCACCTCCCTGGTTTCCCTTCAAGCTGTTTCTTATTCTGTTGACATCACTCCTCAGCCCCTTTAAATCCAGGTCCCAGGTCTTTGTTTTTCTTGATCAAACGTCTCAGTGGTAGAACAGGTTGCTATCAGTCAGGATTTGGCCCAGAAGTCAACTGACAGCATGCAGAGGTCTTGAAACTGGACCAACAATACAAAAATGTACTCTTAGCATAATTTAAAGTAATTTTCAATAAAAGCCTTTTACACTTATGAAATGTTCAGTAATTATACGTTAGGATAACATCTGGTAAGAAGTTCTAAAAACACAAAACCTTCGTTCTCTAAACCTTTAGCCACGGTTATCCAACAATACACTCATCCTGTGCACTTCATGTCCATCACAGTAAAACAATACTACATGCAGATATACTTTATAGTATTTGAGGGTTTTGTAGTTTATAAAGCTCTGAAGAGGGTCAGCTGTCACTGTGGGACCTATAGGTCTTCATGTCTAGCAGGACCGATTCTGCAGCTTCAAAAGAGGATTCAAGTGAACCAGAGCAAAGTGTATTGGATGATTGTATATCTGTGGTGATGAGGAGACAAGAGAGCCACAATTGCTCACATCTCTGTGCTGTATTCAGCGGGGGCCACTTATAAAGTCAATAGTAATGGATAGCACATCTCGAATCGGTACAATACGAGACTTTGCCTCTTTATCTGCTTACATGTAGCAACAATGGCCACAACGACTGCATTGAAAATCTATCCAGCATCCCCAGTTCTCATCTTTTCTTTACAAATAGCAACTATTAGTCACCAGAGACGCTGAAGATGCTCTCCAGACAACAAAAAGAGAGGAAGAAATGGCCCATTAATACACGAGAGTGCAAGAAAGGAGTAAACACGGAGAAAAGCAGGTGGAGTTGACAAAAAAAAGAAAAGAGGGGGGAAAAGTGACAGGGGGGCTTGGGGGGAAGTAAGAAAGAGTGGTAAAAAAGCATTCAATAAACACGTCTCTATAGTAACCAAGATGTAATTTGCTTGGTGAGAAAAGGAGAGCGACGGAGATTGAAGGAGAGTGATGGAGAGAGGGGGAATAGAAAAGCATTTACCATCACTGCTTGAGTCCAGAGCTGTAATTATGGAAGTGAGACGCAGCGGCAGAGAGGGGGAGGAAAAGAGCCGAGGTGCATGCAAGAAGAAAAAAAAAAGAGCTGCACACAATGTGCTATTAACAAAAGGAAAAGGTGAGAAGGAAAAACACACACAAGCAAAGTGGCAACCCCATAAAATTGGCACCGTTGCAAATAAGTGGCGTGGGTGCGTGGAAGAAAAGGCAGGAGACGAGGCAGCTCCAGGGAGGACCACGCGGCACAGAGGAAGGAAAAGTTGCAAAAAGCACTTCTTTTATAAGAGTTTTAGTTCATTTGTTCATGAACAGAAGTTAAAAACTCACACCTGATCATAAAAACAAGTACGACACTTCCGTAAAAGTTTCAACAACCAGAGAGAATCATGAAGACTTCAGAGAGGACGGTGTGGGGTGAAGAGAGAGATCACGGCGAGTGACGGACCGACATGGCTGATCAAAATAGTAAGAGACCAAAAATAGAAGGACAAGAATGGGGCCAGTCCCTGTGTGTGTGTGTGTGTGCATGTGTGTGTGTGTGTGTGTGTGTGTGTGTGTGTGTGTGTGTAGATGTGTGTGAGAGAGTAGCGTCAGGTAAATGAGGAAGAATAATGTGTTCACAGTGTGTGTTGATTACACTTTTATGGAGTTGATTCTGTGGAGATAACGTGATGAAGAGGCTACTGAGGGGGGGGGGGAGTGGTGGTGAAGTGAAAAACACAAAACAAGACAAGTGAATCGTTACTGCGTTAAAAACACCAGGTTTAAATTTATCTGCTTCACAGCACAACGCTAACATTCAGCTGGACGTGTTTTGTGTTTCTGACTGGGGAAGCAGAAAGGCAGCAGATGATAAAGAAACAAAATCAATTTTGATTACAAGAAACTAAAAGTGCTGCAAGAAAAGGAAATCCAAAGCAGAAGTCCTAAGAAAGGGAGGGAAAAGGGCCTCCGTTCACACTGGATTAACACATGATCTCTAGAGGATTTAGGAAGGACACAAATATTAAAATCAGATGTTGCTTCCTTATTTTTGAGGTTGGTAAGTTGTATAAACTTCAGAATGTTTTAAAAGGTGATCAAATTAATAGTAATTTATTGCAAAAACCGTCTCCACTATAATGTACTTGTGAAAAAGGCGTCAGGGCATCTTTGAAAGTCCAGCAGCACCAGAAACGTCTCCTGGAGTTGATCCAGCTGCAGGATCAGGACACCAGCTTGTTCAGGAATGGCAGCAGGTAGGTGTGCATCTGCAGCAAAGTACGGAGAAGACTTTGGAGGATGCCCTGGTATCAAGAAGCAAAGAAACAACAACAAAAACAGTAGAGACAGTCTGATATTCTGCTAACTGTCCATGGATTCAACTGCTGAGGACTGGAGGAATACATTTACTTTGATGAATTAACTTCATCAGTTGGGGCATCTGGAAAATTAAATGTCTGAAAAAGAAAGTGTGACTATCAGTCCTGTATCATGTAAACAGTAAAGCATGCTGGGACCATTCATGTGTGGGGTTGCATCTCAGCTGAGGAAGAACCTAAAACTGGTACCAAAACATCCTCGGAGAGGAACTCCTCCTAAACATCCAAGAACAGTTTGGTGATGAACATTGTTTTTCCAGGATGATGATGAACCTTGTCATGAGACTGAAGTTAGAACAAAATGGCTCAGAAAACAAAAACGTTGCATCCATGTCCAGTAAAGTCACAGAGGCTTAATGGGAACTTAAGAAGCAGGTGGACAAACATCTGATAAACACCAAGACGATGATGCATCAGTCAGGGTTTGGATCAGAATCACTGATGGCTTGTCAGGGTGAACTGCAGAGGTCTTGAGAAAGAAGGACGCACACTGCAAATATTACCTTTGTGCATAGCAAATGTTTATTTTAGCTGAACAAGTCTTTGTGCCATTCTCATAACCCTTTTGCCTTTGTAGTATACAACCAATCAGAACATGGCTGGATCTTTGAAAATCTGGAAAACCTTGTTAAAAATGAGCCACGCTAGCATGACGCCAACGGCATGATGGGGTCATGATCTCAGTATGAGATCAGTAACGCCAGTCCTGATTCAGATTTTTGATAACTGCCCTCCTCATACTCCACCCTGATCTGATGTCCTCCCACAACAACAACAAACCACCAGGACCTCACTGTGGATGTTTGGCAAATGCTGAAAACAGCTGTTGACCTTTCACGCTCCATCATCCCACTGCCTGAAGATCTCTACAAAAACCATCACCCTCTGGCCTTTGTGTCTTATTTATGTGTTTTAGGAAGTCCAACCCAGAGGGGTCATATATCTAGGCTGGCTGGGATTGAGATCCACCAGAGGTGACTGGGGAGAGGACAGGCCACTGAAGATCCTGCCCCCACGACCAGGATAAGCAGAAGACAACGAGGCAAGGCTACTAAGAATCCATAAAGATTTTTAAAATTTTGAAAAAAATTAAGGAAAATATAGATTTTTTTTCTTTAACATTTGCCAGTAAGATGACATGCAGCAGGGTATAAAAAAATCAATAATAAAAGAAACAAAAGAAATGTGTATAAATGAACTTCATCGAGTTTAAATTGATTCTTCAAGGTCACAGCAGGTTTTAGTGATATTTAAAGAGTGGGAAAGTGTCATTATTCATCACTTCTGCATCCACTGGATCACAAATAATGATCAAAATAAAAACTGGAGTCTCAGAGTGGTTTAACAGAAAACTACTGAAATCAACTCTACCCTACGTTCTTCAACACCAGGTGAACAGGTGAGTTTTCTAATCACACACCCGGAGCGACACGCCCCTTCACCCAAGTCCTAATGAAGTGTGCAGAACAATAATTTGATGAGACACGCTCAAGGTTTTCACACCCAGCCTCTACAGTGCAGGCTGGTCACATGTCAGGGCTCTGGATGTCTGTGGGTTTTTACACCCTTTTCTCTAAAACCACAGGTGTGCACAAGAGGAGTTCATTTCATTTCCATTCAGAAAGCAGCTGGTGGTCCTTCAGACCTCAGAACAAATTTAAATGTGCGCTAAATGATTGGATCTCTGTACCGCTGCACGCATTTTCACCCTTAAGCGGTTCACTTTAGATGGTTCACCTTAAGATGAAGCTTAATGTGAAGTGTGAGTGGGGACTCAGATGTGCATGTTTAAAAATTATGATTTTTCAGACTCGGGTCCTAAAATCCAACATAAACAGGCTCTACATACAAAGAAAATGTCACAAGAAATGAATTCACACTGGAAGAATGACAAGAAAAAGATGAAATGAATAAATAAATAATGAATGAGACCAACAACTAAAAACGATGTGAATGTCATGTATAAAATCTCTCTTTCAACATTTTGTCTCATTTAATGGTGTTTAATCTTTTATGTTTATTTTAGTGGTCATTCTCTATAAGTGCTAAATATATAAAGGAGCTATGCTAAACACCAACTGTCATTTTAAAAAGTGTTTTTAAAATTAACCGGTGATGCTAAGACATATGTTTGCAAGAATAACGAGTCAAACCCTGTGATCTGTGTAGATAAACTGTCTCCCTAGACTGTGATCCTCAACAGAAATTCACACGCATTGATTAGAAGTACTTATGGTCTTTAGTCTGCAAGTCTGTGCTGCAACAAAATGCTAAATAATACAAGTATCATATTGAAACAGCAGGTAATTAAACTTAACAGACTCAGGTTGTCATCATGAACTATCAGGAAGTCCAGAGTGACAACAGAACAAAGTAATAAGTCTAAATATACTAATATCCATCAGAATAGTGAAGAAACAGTACTGATCACACTTCAACCAAAACAAAGGGAACTTACAAAAAACAGGTTTTTTATGTCCAAACATGTCATAGGAGAAATGCTGAAGAAGGATGTGAGGCAAATGGCTCATTTGAAAAACCAGACATAATGACAGAGATGAGGAAAATCCTTCCTGATCAACATGTTGGTATCTGCACAAAAAACTGAGAGCAAAGGTTGATGTTATTAAATCAACACAACTTATGCAAATCTGAACATGCCACAACCTATAAAACTCCTCATAATTTACAAACTTTCAACCATTTCTGCAGGAACTTCACTTCTTGTGCTGAAAGCAGGTGTTACTAAAACCTCTGCAGGCTGCAGGAATATTTTCTGAAATAATAAACTGTACTGAGAGATTAAAAAAAAGGGGGAAAAGGCAACATATTTGACCAGTAATGAGAAGATCAATGAGAGCCAAGATGAGGACGGGTGATGGATGGAGATGGAGGGAAAATATTTTGGGCAGACTGCTGATAATGATGAATAGACAGACAGGAGATGGAACAAATATTAAAAAGAAAAGAAAGGTGGAGGAAGATTTGAGGAAGTAAACATAAAGATCCTGAGCTTCTGCAGAGATGTCTGTTCAAACTAATTCATCAGCTTCATAATGAGCCTCAGTGAAGCCTAGATTTCAGCTGACTGGTCCTGTGAGGTGAATGAGAATCATTTTCTGTCCATTCTAATCTATCACAAGGGAGATCTGGTCAGTTTATTGTAAGGAGGAGCACTTTTAACTGCTATAGTCTCCAGACAGTCCACAACTGAGAGTTGTAAAGGTTTTTCAAATGAAGAAGAGGAGAATAAATTGAATTTTACAAATATATTTTTCCTTCTTGCACTTCTCCAAAATTTGTAATGAAGTGTCTGGTTGTGTAGATCAATCAACATGATGGAGGGAGGGAGAGACTCCTCTGTAGTCCGCTCCATGTTTGCTGAAGGAGCGCAAACTCACCAGGGATGAATTAGCCACACAGGAGCACTAAGGCATCATGGGAAATTAATGATCAGGACCTCCAGGAAGTAAGCTAATGAGTCCTTGCGGCACACACACAAACACTCGGAGCCACACACACAATAAAAGACAGAAAAGGAGACGACAAAGAGGAGAAGGGAGGTCCTGCAGAGAGGAAATAGCTAAAAGTGCAGCGACAGCAGCTAATAACACAAAGCTTTCAGCAAGTTCGTCTGGATGAGTGATAGAGCTGGAGGAATAGCTGGGTTAGTGATCTCACAGACACACAGACATTTTAGATTCAGATAATTAGAGAGGACCTCCAGTGGCTTCCGCACATGGAGGCATACTGATTACTGTTACTACACCGTCCCCCCGGGGTGGCCGACAACAACCAGAGAAGTCATTCTTATCAAAACGCACACAGACCTAATCCTTGTTCTATTACTGCTAAATTAAATGTGGTTCTAGCAAAAAATCAGTCAAGGAGGTGACGGGTGTTCCTGACAGTTTCTTGTGAGCAGAGTGTTTGGATTCAGAGGTGCCTTAGCGAACTGAGAAGAGTATGTTAAAGAACTTTTGTCCTTTAGACTCAGTCACCTCATGGCTGATGAGATGGATACTTTTCAGATCCTCTTCAGTCATCTTTTTTTTTTAATCAGCTACTGATTTGGCCCTGACATGCACGGACACCTGTCAGTGGGGTTTTATTATGCATATAAATCAGTAGGTGTGTGCACAGGTGAACTGGGACTGTGTGGCGTAGCTCTTTATCAATCAAATCCACACAGATTAACACAAAAAGACAGTTACAAACAGACGTAAAAATGACAAAACAATTTTTTTAAACTCAAAAATGTGCCAGAAAATGATTGTGATGCACAAAAAAATGAATTCTAAGTATCAGAATATGAAATGAATTTAAGTAAATTTCAATTAAAAAAAGACTTGAAAACATGTCCAAAGCATTCTTAGAAAGAACACATGTTTTCCATTGCCTTTCATACTGGAGTTCTGAGAAGAAATGATGGAGTTATAGTCATTTGGGCAAATCTTTGAAGATAACTATGCATGTTGTTCTCACACAATATTGCAAGATTTTGTACAATCTGTAGATGCATATTCAATGTTTGTGTTATTTTGTAGCTAGCACACAAAATTATAGTTCAGTATCTGAAAAACGGAGCCATTTTTGAAAAGACGTGGTGGCCATCATGAATAGACTCACTCCAAAAGTCATCCGGTTGACAGTAGATGCTCAAGTCTGTGAAAGTTTAATTAAAATTTGTTTAGTGGCTCATGAAATGTTTTGCTAAGCGAGACACACACACACACACACACACACACATAAACCCATCTTTTGCATTTCAGCAGCAGATGATAAACATAAAACTTAAAAATATTGTTTATGTGACAAACAAACCACTAAATCATCTAGTATGGCAGCAAAGATACGTGTGATTAAAAAAGCAGTAAATGCAAAGTAAGAGATTAAAAATTATTGTGACGATTTACAAAAAGACAAATGAACATCAAGAAATATAAATTAAACTGTTGTGAAAATATGTAAAACAAAGGAATTTTAAACACAAAAAGCCTTAAAAATATCAAAATTACACTAGGATATATATGCCTGTAAATGGATCCCGTTCTCATCTTCCTGGCTGTGGAGCAGTCTCAGTCTGGGGGGCTTGTGTCTGGGGGGCTTGTGGGGGCTGTAACACACCTTCTCCCTGGACCCCGTTGCCCTACGATCCGTCCATGATCACTCAGGTAGTTTAAAGGATTTCCAGCTCTTCCTGATTTCTCCTGGAACTGTTACAGGCGGGACCCCCACACCAGTCGGCGCACCACCCAAACATTTAACTCCACTAACGCGTGGCCGCACCCTTACGCGCTGATTGGTCAGAAGTTTCCGCGGCACCGCCCTCGGACCGGCGCATCCGCCCTTCCTGCGCTCCTCAGCTTGTTGCTGCCAAAGCAGCTGGACCGACTGCCGCCTTCAACCCTGACCTTTAAACTCAGCGTGTCTCTGATTTAAATCGACATGCGGAATAAAGACGAACTCTCAGGAGCTTCTGGAGTTGCGCACCTCCCACCTGGTGACTTTTAATCTTTTTTATGCGTTTTTCTTCTTTTATTTTTTAACAACTTTTGTTCAATGTGGTGCATCATGTCGTAGAGGCGCGACTTGTTGGTGAAAGTCGATCACAGAGCTCCTCTCAGGTCCTTCAGATCAGGATGCGCTGCCTGCGGACACCGGGAGCCGCACTTCTCCTCCTCCTCAACACGATCTCAGCCGCTGTAGCCAAAAGACACGTGGTCTACTGGAACTCCACCAACACCAGGTGAGCAGACTATTGGGGACTCGGGGTTAAGGGTCAGACCGGCTCGGTCCTCTGGCCTGCGGCTGGAACAAACCCGTCCAAACTTGTCAAGATGTTGCGCAACATTTAGAGCTCCTGCTGCGTGAGTCAGGCTCTGGTTTGTTTAAAGAATCTCAGCTATGCGGCAGATCACGTCCTCCTGAGCTTAATTAAAGAGGAGGTGTGATCACTGATTCTCCTCTAAACAAACAGGTATGCAGCTCCTCAGTCACACCTTCAGTCCTGTCTGCTCCTACAGGAAGTTAAAATAAGGGTTCGAATGTTTGCTGTGATTAATGCCCCTGTTAGCGTTCTCACGACATGAGTGTATATTAAAGTCTTAAGTGCTTCTCTGTGCATTAGTGGAATATAGAGTGGAGTGTTTGTTAGTGTAATGGGATGATAGGGGCCATTAGCCAGGCAGCGCGAGGCTCACCTGCTCATCCAGGTGTTCCAGTCTGCGTAATTGAAGGTTTGAGGTGGGAAACATGCAGCTCCAGGCTTTAAACACCTTCCTCTTACCTGCTTATTTAAAGACTTTTTGGCTAAAAGACCCAATATTCTCATCTTTTCTTGTCAGCTGCATGTTTTGCTTCAAATCTTGCAAAAACGACCCCAGAGATTTAATCATTTCCCCCCCAAAGGCTCTTGTGTCAGGCCTGCAGGGCTCCACCTGCAGGGGAGTCCACCCAGGCAGGTAAAGGCCCAGACTGTAATTGGAATCCGACAGAAAAGTGGTTTGGGAGAAACTCTGTGAGGATTAGAGGAAGCACCTTTTTTTTTTTTTTTTTTTTGTTCCCCAGAGGTCCAGGGGGATGAATGGTCACAGTCTGTGGCAGGGCCACACAATCACAGCGCCATCAGCATCACGGTGGAGGGAAGCTCACTGTGGTGGAGAATCACTCTCATCAGCACCACCACCCAATCACAAAGCTATCAGTGGAGCAGTGATGTCCAGAATCCCCCGGACTCTCCTCTCTCGTTCTCTTCCTCTTCATTAGCTCTCTTGTTACCTCCTCCTCTCCATTTTCATTTTTTTGTCTGCACTCCTCCACCCCCCCTCCCTCCCTCTCCCCTTTATCTCTCACGACTCCCTTCTGCCTTGTGATGGTTATTGGCACTGTGATTAGTTGAGCTTCAGTCATTTTCCCAAACCATATTTTCTATTAGCTGCCTGCCAGCAGCCAGGTTGTCTGGAGGCCTGTAAGTGCAGCCATGCAGCGGGTAAAGCTGTGCAGGAACAGGGGGGTTGTTGGTTCAATGCTGCACCGCGGGGCCCACAACCGCATCAGATTATCCTCTTTACAGTTTAGTTAAGCTACTGTATGTCGAATGTACTTATCGGTAATGGGGTCAGCCGTTTCCTAAAACTGTGTCAGTATTTTTTTTTTTTAATTTCAATACCAGGTCTCCATTCAGGAACCTTCAACAGATTTTTGTTTGTTTCTGTTTCTCAGATTTACATTTTTATTCAATTTTCTCACCAGAAATTTCACTGGAAGTTATCGTCAGAACAAAAGCAAACCCTATTTTCTACAAGGAGCTGATTAAAATCACAAAAGGACGAATGTTGACTCAGATGAAGCAGCTGGCTATAATGTTTTTGCCACTGTGTGTTTGGTTATTTGTATTTTAGCTAAATATCTCATAAACCAATGAACAGACTTTGATGAAACTCTCAGGGAGTCTTCATCAGATGTACACCTACAACTGATACGCTTTTGAAGTTGGTTCAGTTCACCACTGCTGACTGTGAGACATAAAAATGGCTGTGATTCAGTCGGTTTTACCCCGAGAGTCATTTAAAATAACATAACGTTGTTTTGAGATGGTAAAAACTGCCTTCTAAAACTTCTGTCTGTGTTTGAGTGTATTCTCCGTCCTTGTTCGTCACACTTGGTTTAAATAAAGTTGGATTTTGAGCCACTTTTGCCTGCAGAGTAGCTCAATATTTCTGGGTGCTAACAGATTGCATGAAATTTTCTAATGCTTTTTTTTTTTTTAGATTTGACCAAAAGAGTTGTAATTTGATAATTTCTGAACATAAAATGATCTTCGTTTCCAACCTGTGCTGCCTTGACATTTTTAGCAAAAACATGATTAAATAGTTAATATTCTGATAGCTTTGAAACGAACATGTCATATCAGCAGTGTTACAGATTCTTTTTATGCTTTAAAAAATGTCAACAGCCTTTGGTAATGATATCAATTTTTAAAAAGGACTTTTGCAACGGGGGCAGAAGGAACCACAGTGCCAGTATTACCATTCCGGGTTCAGGTTGTAAGCAGACGACGAGCTCTGTTTTAGAGTGGATGAAAGGGCACAGTCTCTGGCCACCACCTCTCCTTCGACATCCAGATTTATGGCTTTAATGAAGCGGGGGCAGTGAAGTGGAGACTGAAGAGCCTCGTTTGCTCCGCTCTTCTCTGGTTAATATGCTTGTAACAAAGGCTCGATGAAACACTTTAACAGACACACATTTAGCACCCTGCAGATTGAAAAATGGAGCTCTGCAATGAAGGTGATGGACTGAGTGCAGGGTCAGCGGTGGATGTTGGGGGATCAGATACCCTGGCCTCTTCTTTGTTGGGCTCAAGTGATCAGCCGCTTTTATGATTTTTATGAACAGAGTTTACGATCACTCTCTACTTTATGACTGCGTCTCCTTCGGAGCAATAGTTTCTTATTAGATGAGGAATTATGTTATACTTCCTGGAGCAGTAAAATTATATAACCACAGTTGTCGGTGTGTGTATTTGTGTGTACTGACAACATTCCTCTGTTCTGAGCAGGAAGATCAAACTATTTTATTGCTGGACCTTCTTGTGTACTTTAAAATCTGTTTGGCCAAAAACACTCAGGCCAGCTTTTTTTTTTTCTTTTGGAGCTACATTCATCCTCATAAATCCACTCAGGAAGCTGTCAGGAAGTTTACTCAAAGCACCAAAACTTTACGCATCGAATTACTTTAGCAAGAGATGATTTGAAAGAAGCCTTTCTCGCTTGGATATGAGCTGCTCATACATCTGTAACAAGAATAAATGTCACCCATACCTGAACCTGAAATCAGCTACACTCCATTTATTTATCCTCAGACTTGTCCTTATGGGTTTGAGTTATCACATGCTTCTCCTCTCAGCCAAAGAGGAGGCAAACTTGTTGTACTGTAACTGTATCAGGTTCCAAATCCTTTTCCTCCTCTTCTTGAAATGTTTAGGATTTTTCCCCCCCTTGAATAATCTGAAAATAATTTAAAGGGAAAAGAGCTTTTTAACATTGACATTAGTAAGAATAACCATTTTAATCTTCTCAGTTTCACCATTTGAACCCACTTTAAAAGCTTTGATGTGATACTTACATTTTTTTGAAGTGGGTTTTTATTAAAAATTTAATAATGATCTTACAAGTTGTTAGCTACTTGAATCATCTCCTTGTGGTGAAATAATAGTTTAATTCTGACCAGATTCCTGGGCTAACAACTAGATAAGCTAACGGGTATTTTGATGAGCGAAGAGCTAGCCTGATGCCAGAACAGCTAGTCTGGAGCATAGATTTATTTACTTATATTTAAAGAGGATAATTAGATATCATATATATATATATATATATCTCACTAGATGCCCTATGTGGGACTCTACGGCGTCCCTACATGGAGGCCGTCTTGCTTCAGACAGCTGATGTTCTGCTCTCTATGGTAGCAGATGGAAGGTAAGTCATAAACTTAACTAAAAATAATCATAACTTGATGAAAAATGAACGGATTTGCAAACAGCTTACTTTCTTACAAATATCATTATGTATAGACTTGAGATTTGATACTTTTACAATTTATGAGTTTCCCAACCATTATCGATATATTTTGATATATATTCACATCCACGTCTCCGACATTTATAAAAATGCAAACCATTTGAAAATCTGTTAAAAATTGAGCAAGTTAGAGGTATTTATTAGTACATGCTCCATTGACACCAATGTTAAGAAAGGGGGCAGCTGTACGAAGTAAGATGGCCGCCAGCGTAGGGACGTCAGGTCCATTGACGAACAGCGCGGGTAAGATATCTAGTGATATCTATGATATCTATGGTTTGGAGACCCAAAGGCTAGTTTGATAAGCTAACAGTTATTCTGATGATTTCTAGTTTGACAAGCTAACAGTTATTCTGATGATTTAACGGCTAGTTATGTGAGTTAAAGGCTACTTTTGTGAGCTTACAGTTATTCTGACGAGTTATCGGCTAGTCTGAGGAGCTATAACAGCTAGTCTGACAAGCTAGTTAGGTGAGCTAAAGGCTTGTTTCATAAGCTAACAGCTAATCTGGTGAGCTAACAGACCAAAGTGAATTGCTCCTTTTTTACAACGGCTCAAATCATAAAAACTTAATTAGTGTTTTAGGTGAACACTTTTTTTTTTTTTTACTGCTGTTGGTCTTGAATTATAGCTATTTACATTAAAAACGTAGCGCTAGGCACAAGCTGGCTGCAGTACTTCACTCTGGGGCAGTTTCAGTGGGAATATTTTAGTATTTCTGTCAGAATAATTAGCCAAAATGAAAATTACTGTTCGGTAAATGTTTATTTACATTTGGTTTGCATTTTGTAAAGAGAATTGTTTTAAGAATAAGGTAATCCACTTGTCTTCAGCTGGCACAGACTAGCTGTTAGCTTGTTGGACTATTTCAGACTGGCCAGAACAAATCATTTCGCTAAACTGGGGTCATTCAAAGAGCTATATCTTCTACAACAGGCAATATTATAAATGTTCATAACCTTTCCACATAACCTCACTTAAAAGATTTTTTTAAACAGACCACCCGCTCTCTGAACTCCCTCTTTCTGTCTCGCAGTCCTCAAGAGTCTGAGGTTGAGCTCCAGTCAAATGAAGCATGTTTAAACGACTCGTGAGGAGGTGAATAATTGTATTGGTTTTCTGTATCTTTTTTTAAAGCAGTCCTCATCATTCTCTCATGTAATCTCTGCTCTGTTTCTGCATCATTTCTCTTCATTTCTCTCTGTGTACCCATGAGTGATCTACTTTAAATACCAAAGTAAATCACATTCTGCATACCACACCTTCTTTGCACACACCCGCGCACGCACACACACACGCACACACACACACACACACCTGCACGTATCTGATCTACAGCAAAGTGAAAGCAGACAGTGTTTGTAATTAGCTTCATTATTATGTCTTCATCTGTAAGTCTTACTGTATCCATCCCTCCGTGTGTGTGTGTGTGTGTGTGTGTGTGTGTGTGTGTGTGTGTGTGTGTGTGTGTGTGTGTGTGTGTGTGTGTGTGTGTGTGTGTGTGTGTGTGTGTGTGTGTGTGTGTGTGTGTGTGTGTGTGTGTGTGTGTGTGTGTGTGTGTGTGTGTGTGTGTGTAAATGAATACATTTCTCAGACTGTCTACTATCTCTCCTCTGTTTCTGTCTGTACTAATCTATGTCTTCCCCTGGTAAATGATTAACATTGAGAACCTGGCTGAACTATAATCAACAAACCCACAGTGAGGTAATTACACTTTATTCCCTGTCCTGCTAACAAAGCGATTTCTCTACCCCCCTCCTCCTCTTCCTTCCCTCCTCATCTGTCATGTAGCTGTATCAATGTGTCGTTTACCGACTCTTTCCATTGTCTTACTAACTGCTGCGCTCCGATCAGTGCAGATGCAGAGATGCATTTGCAAGGGCATTTGTGTGTCTTATCTGTCTTTTTGTCATGGTCTGTGTGTTTGTTTGCATTTCTCAGTGTATTATCTCTGTGCGTACTGAAGCTGCTTCGTCTCTGTCAGAAAACAATGCACAGCAGTGATTTTTAGTGTTTTGCAAGGCTGAGAATTGACATTTGGTGACGTTGTTGTCGGTTTAAGTTTGTTTTAGTGGAACAATAGTTCTCTCAGAGGTGTGAGTGTGTGTGTGTGTGTGTGTGTGTGTGAGTGCTGGTATGGGTAAACGGGAAGTCTTTGCTTCCTTGAAAATAGATGGACTGGTGATAAATGTCAGTTGTGCAAAAAAAAAAAACCCTGGAATGTTCTAGCCTTACTGAAACACCACAGGTATTAATTTTTTTTTTTGTGATCTTTCTAATAGTTGTTTTTTAAAATACTTTTTTGAAGTTTTTATTTTCCTGAAAGCCAGCTGTGAAAGTGGTTTTAACTGGAAAAAATCCTCTTTTCCGTCCAGCGGTGTGCGGCTGTGGGAACATTTACCCACCGCTGTGCCGGCCTCTCGTCTAAATGGGTCATTGTTTTGTTTCCACTCGTTAGCTGATTTTAAGTGTGACTAAAGTCTTCAAGGAAAAAGCGGATTATTGCATTTGGATGTTTTTCCTTCCCCACATTTTTTACACATAGCTCACACAGAGTGAGTGTATTTATTCCCAGAAACATTTTATAAGTCACCTCTCAAACAGTTCAGGCATCGTTACGAAACCCCTAATCCTCTATTTTTTGTGTTTAGTGATATATGTTTTTAAAAAGTAGCTGCACAACAAAAACTAATCTTTGCAACTGAAGCCAAAGCAGAGATACCCGTGCGGAGGGAGAGTCGGTCACACTGTGTTGAAAATGAGGTTCGGGCGGAGGCCTGGCAGTGAGGACGTCTGTATTAAAATGGATCAGATAGTCACAGTGCAGCTCGGAGCCGTCGCAGCAGACATGGTGTACGAGCATGAAAGGGACGGTGGCTCCTCTCCTCCTGGTCAGGATATTTAGTCAATCGATACCAATTTAACACCCAGATATTATCATCTGCTTCTCGCATTATCACCAGCCTGCATATGGACCCGCCGCCATCGCAATTTCTCTCTCCACGCCGTCCTGCTCCTGTGTACACACATATATCAATATTAGGCCGCATTAAGCTGTAATAAGTTGCATTGTACGAATGTCTCCAAGTGAGGGGGGAACAGCTGTGAAATGAAATCGGGCTCGGTCGATGCGGTGAGGCCCAAAATGGCCGCCGTGCAGTGTGAAGACCGCGGTTCTGGTGGGGCTGGGAGTTTACAATGAGCCGTCATTGTTACTGGTGTCGGATGAACGAACTGTTCGCTTAAAACAGCAATTAAACTGGCAGCAAGGGGGTGGAAGAGTGTGTGCAAACAAGAAAACGTGGGAAAAACAAAACAATACGCTGGTTGTTTTAGCCAAAACATGTAGGATTTCTCACACACACACACACACACACACACACACACACACACACACACACACACACACACACACACACACTCACTCTCAGGCACATGTAACCTTCCACTCAGAACAGAAATCCCACCAAAAGGCAACCTGGGAATTCCCTGAGACAGAAATTGAATTAGTATTGACCTGAGCAGAGCAAAAGGCTGCAGCAGGAGGCGGGATTATTGTACAAGACAAGGTCCTCACAGTCAGAAGGACACAGACTATTTACCGTCACTCCTCCACTCCACAGCTGAAAGGTGCTATACAACCACATGTATCTCCTCTAGCCTCTACCTGTTTTAGTTCGCTGGGATTTGTTTGAATTTAGGACAAATGTTGTATAATAATTTACTCGTTTCTCACAAATGAGACTCGCAAGATATTCATGACCTCTCTGCAGGAATCAGTCATATTTGTTCCACTTTATGTGCAGAAGTTCTGACGTTTTTGGCACGCTTTAAATAAAATCTCCCCTCTTTTTGTTGTCGTCATAAATCTGTTGTCTTATTAGGATGTTATGCAAATTTGTGGCTGACAAACGCAGGTGTGGAGCGGGAGTGTTTGAGATGTCTGAGATGGGCGATGTGCTGCGTTACAAGTGGCAGAATGTCAATGGATGAACGTAGAGACCTAATAAAGTGTCTTAAAAACCAACTTCAAGCTTGTTTCAAGCATCATAATTAAAAGATGACTGATAAAGTAATAAGAGTAATATGATCAGGTGTTCTGTCTTGGGAAGGCAAAGAAGGAATAAAATCATATTTTTGAAAGAAAGTGACCTTATTCACAGCCTGCTCTCCCTAAAGGAAATGAAAAAAAAGATAAAGAGTTTTGTTTGTTTTTTTTGGAGGGTTTTTTTGTGTGTGCACAGTAGCTGTTTTTACTTCGACCTGCAAAGCTCATCATTTTTTCTATTTATCGATTTAAACGTGACTAATTATGTCCTCTGTTGGCCATGAACCTATTTGTCTTGCAGCCTCTGTCGTGTTGCAGTACATTGCAGAGGATTGTGGGAAAGCCAAATCGGTGGCCAACTTCAGAGGAAAAAAGTTTATGGACTAATAAAGTTCTGCTCCTTTATGCTTCATGTGGACGCAGTAGTGACTAATGAAACATGAATGGAAGGGATGCAAACCTGTGCAGTTGAGATCTTTTTGTTCAAGAAGTTTTTGCAGTTGCTGATAATGTTTCTCAGATTTTTAAACAATGCATTTCATCCTGTGCTTTGAGATCTCCAGAGGACGACAAAGACAAATGTTGGTCTCTGTAGAAATTTTATATCCATTGCAGGATTTTTTTTTTTAAACTAATATTTTTTGGGGCATTTCCTCCCTGAAGTATTTGGTGCGGCTCTCCAGCCCCCTCGATGATCGTGAAACATAAATTTTTTTTGCCTTTTGTTTCATTTTGCACCGACACACACATAAACCACACACGACACAAATGAAAATACATGCTGCCTCACTGCTTCGTCTTTTTTTTTTAAATCCCTTGAGATGGTAGAAAACATTAGACCTGCAGTGGAGGGAGTGAGGGATGAAGAATGCGTTCGGGGAGAGGATGGCGGGGAAAGAGTCAACAGATTTCAACTCCCCAAACGGCTCAGGAAGGCCCCCAGGGGGACGGAGGGATGAGGGAGGAGGGAGGGGAAGAGAGGATGTCAGCGGGTATTACGATCACCGTCAGAATGAGGAGTGAGGGGCCCAACCCTTCCTCCAGCCCCCACCCCCACACCCCCCCCACCCCACACACACGCACGCGCGAGCCGTGACGCAGGCTTACAGGTGTTGTAGAGAAATCTGCACATACTACCAGCAGTCCCATCGCTCTGCCGGCAGACACGTGGCTGCTCGGACTCTGGGGAGAACCTGAGGAGGAATCACACTTCATTTAGAGCTGACGGAGCTTTCTGCTCTCTGTTGCCGTGGAGTCTCTTTTAAAAATACAAAATTTAGTATTAGAAGCTCCTTTAATCATGACAACACTTAGGTTCTGTGGCATAATCATGAGGACGATCATGTAGTTTGGTTTTGTAGGAATATTTAGCTACATATATTAGTTTTTGCCTGCAGCAGTGCAGCTTTTATTTTGAAATTCAACTAAGGTTTCTTCTTTTCTTGAATATTTTCTGCAGTGTTTTGCTCCAAATGAATGTTTCTTTTGTGAGTTTTGAGGAATGTAGAATTTTTATTTTTAATTAGACCTCTGAGAAGTCGCAGCCATTAAAACTAATGTCACTCAGTGGTTGCTATGAAGAACAAGCTTGTAAAGCTAAAAGCATGTGAGGCATAAGATCCTAATTTAATAAACTCTTCATTTTCAGCTCTAAACAGACTTAAGTCCAAGGCGAATCACTGCCATCTTTAAACTGACTCGTTCTCCAAAATTTCACTCTAGTTCATGTGAACAATATTTTAAAACTTTACGTTTTGCATTACGTAGTTATTTTACATGAACATATTGTTAAATTTCTGCTAGACTTGACCCCTGGATTTACTAGAATATCTGCATATTGCTGCTGCTGGTGATGTTTACTCTTGTAAAAAGCACAGATTCAGGTTTGAGGGGCTGTTTTCTGGTTCTTATAGCTCTACGTTACTGATACTAATATTGGCTGATTTCCGTTGATCTAAAAAATATATATATACAAAACAGAAAACCAGTTTTACTTCTGATCATTTGAAAATGATGAGTCTAAAAGTAAAAACTTCCATGTAGATGATCTGTTATTGTTAGTGTGAATGGGCTCCAAGCAATGGTGAGTTCACAGATGATCTGGAAGTTAGCAATGATGCATTTATGTATCCCCCAAAAAAGTTAGATTTTGTAGTTTCAGATTGCCAGTTTGGAGGATCATTCTTGGCTGATTCTGATCACCAGCTGAGTTTAATTATTTATTTCTGGTTGTATCTCCACATGTCAACCACAGAAATCAGTGTAAATCACTGTAATGCAAAAATGACATCAATGTAAAAGTTTATAAAATCACTTTGCAGAAATCCTCGTGAAACTTTAAAGATCTGAGCTGTTGGCTTTGGTCGTACGTACAGTTAGAGGAGGAAAAGCTATTTCTTCAAACAGAGTGTGTTCATGAAACATGCACTTAAAATGGTTCAATTAATCCATTTTAAAGCCCTTTTTTAACATCTTTGTGATTTCTTTAAATTGTTCTGTCACTTTTGACAGTAGATGGTGAGCTGTTGATGTACAGGTTAAAAGCATGTGGAGTGCTGGATGTCGTTTCTTTTTTGTTTTTTGAGGCTGAATAGGAGGCAGAGAAATCACCCAGTCCCAAATCTCCATCTGTGGCCTCGTAGCAGAGAACTCATGAATCTCATTGCTCCTCTATTCAGTTGCAAATGGACTTCCTTGTATGCAACGAGCCTCTGAAAACACAGGAGCAGACTCTGGATGTTTATGATTGTGGTAATATTATGTGCGTGTTCTCCTAAAACGCACTCGCTGACAAATGCCTAGTCATGAAATCCACCAGTCGCCACATCCATTTCTCTTTACGTTGAAGGTTTCCTGGATTTGCTTTCAGTGCAGGTTTTGACTCGTAGCTGAATTTACTTTACTTGTATTTTTGATTTTAAGAGAAGCGACTTGCCCACGATCCCTCACGTACCTCCTGCGTGTTAATCTTGTAATTTTTGAGGGGTCGTGGTGGTTCATTCGTTAAAGCGCCGACCAGTCATCTTTAATCCCAAATTAATCAGTTAATCCTGTCTGCACCTCTCCTCGTAACCTTTGCCATTTCCTTCCTTTCTACTCCTGACTCCCCCCACCTCCCCCCTCATTGTGTCTGAACCCTTCATGCGTGTTTTGGAGATTTGGCCTTAACTGGCCTTTCCAGGAAAGTCAGCAGCTTTGAGGCAAACATTTAGTAGCATGAAGATGTTTCAACGCTCAAAACGGATGCTAATGTTGCTCTAGCATCTGCAGATTTGTGAATATTGTGAATTGTATTGTGAATACAAACCAAAACAACACCATTTCATTGGTTCTGGTTCTGATTGCGCTTCACGAGTGGGGAGCTCTGCGTGACTAGAGCGGGACAAAGCTGGGTGCCTTGAGGGGGAGTAAAGTGGACCGTCCATATCCCCGACACACACAGGCGATATGAATCTTAACCGATGTGACGGAGAAAGATGGAGAGCCAGAGAGAAGCATGGATCGGCTGTGAGGGCGGGAGAGAGGGAAGGGGGCAGCTTAGACTCCTGGGATTCCAAAGCAGTGACCGTGAAAGTGCTTAGATAAACAAAGAGAAAGACGCAAGGAGGAAGAGCAGGAGGAAGGAGGGAGAGTAGTAAGGTGTACTGACTAGAAAGGGAAATTAAATTTGTGGTAGATGGTGGTGGGTGGGTGAGGGGAACAGGAATAGAAGTTCTTAAGTAAGTTGACCAGGACTCGGAGGCTCTGAAAGCAGCTAGCTATTTACTCCCTAACTCATCTGCCTCTCCGATCTTTTTCTCCCTATCCTCTTCTGCGCTCGTTTTAAATTATTCAGGCTGCTTGGATGTATCGGAGCATGTTTCCTAGACGTGTTCTAGCTGTGGGTGTGTGTCTGACTGACAGCTGAAGGACAGCTCTAGCCCACCAACCAGCCATTCCTCGCATAACAACCAGAACACAATCAGAACCAGGAAACAAACCGGAGGAGTACTCATCTGAGATTAAATACAAGTCGGTACTGCCCATCCAGAGTTGACCTTCACATCATAGGTAAAGAGACAAAACTGTTGTACAGGAACTGGGAAGAAACCACACCATCAGAAGGGTGACCTACTTTTGAAAATGGATTTTTCAAAGCCAGGTCTGATTTATTGGTCGAGCGTATTTGCTTTGCAAGTGCCCTTTTCAGTGTAGTGACTATCTGAGTACATGCGTGTCTGTGTTCGTGCATTTGAAAGGGTTTTGTTTGCATGTCCTACTTAACCCACTTACACAGGTGGGCTGAAGACCTGGACCACAGATAAGGAGAGTTTAGTGTGGTTAAATCACAAGTGTGGAGGGTGAACCGGGAACTCCGGCAGGAGAAGGTAAAAGGTGAAAAGTTTAATTAAAAAGTTAGACGATATTGAAATTAGCCCTTTGGCTTTGGAAATGAACATTTCTGCAAACATGAATGTTTGATCTCCTAGTGAGTAAGAAAAAAAAGACTTATTAATTTTTCATAGCTGTCTTGTCCAATTCAGGGTCTCAGAGAGATGTCGTTACAGATGTCGTTACATGATGGGGTCTACATGGAGAGTATATCAATCTATACAAAAACTGAAATACCTGAAGAACAGAACACATACAGTAAGAAGGAAACCCTTTCATCTCTTCACATAAAGGCCTGTTGATACTTAAACCAGCAGCACTAAACACACTTCGCTCAGTCTAGAATCAGATGTTTGCTGGCTCCAGGTCAATTCTTCTCTTCATCAGATTGTACCTCTGTAGTTTTGGTAGATTTATACCCACATTTCTTTGGGGTAAGTCCTCTGCTAGAGCTCTGTTTCTGCCCGTCTCTGCTCACTACGTACCAGGTTGTGACCATTTAGTGCCCACGCCGTCGCTGCTTTGCACCAGCCTTGGCAGCCGCCCCAACGTTGATAATTGAATCAAGCTTTTTTCATGCTTCAGTACACCTGAACTGTTGAGTCTGTGCCTGGCACGCGATTGAGCCATTCTGCTCACACCAATGTAGTTTATTTAATGCACTGAAGTGTGTGCAGGGTAGGTTTCAGTTATATGTGCAGTGCAACAAAAAGAGGAGGAAAACAGAAGCACAAACCGTAACTGTGGAATAAAGCACTGTTTGATCCTGTGCTGGTTTAGTGTCAGGAACATGTGCATAAGTGCATGTAGAGATATGTGCATAGATTAAGTGTGTAGGAGTGAACGACTGAGCAAAAATATGCCTTTTTTTTATTTATTGCAGTGAAATCATAGTTTTATCTCAATTTATGTTAATTTTTAACCAACGTTTTGTTCTTTGCAAGTTACTGAACAATGCAGCCACACAATTTCACTTGGCAAAGAAAAATATAACCTCAATATTTCTGGATAACTTTGAATCAGTTTGTTCAATTTTGCATTTAATAGCACATCCCTCCTATTATCAACACGACACCATAGGTGAAGTGGTTGACTACTACTGTGTGAGATTAACGGCTTCAGAATAACGTCGTTACCATGGCAGCAGCATCATCTAGCGTTATTCATAGTGACAGCAGATTATGTGGTGCTGTTTATAATTAAACAAGGCAAATTAATAGGCATAGCATTTCCCGCCTTATAGGTGATAACATGTCTGGCAATTATCATGGTGTAAACCACCGATTCGGTAAAGTGATGTTACCTGAACAATACTAGAGATAATCAAGTAAACGTGTTTAGCCTTAATTACCGTCTTTCATGAACACACAACACGGTGATCAGGATTAGAATGTGTCACATCTAAAACGGTCAGGAGGGAAACATATCTGTTCTCAGGACACGCCTTAGACACGATTCTACGATGTCTCTGCGTTAACAAATCGTCAACCTGACTGGTATGAAACTTATTTATTTTCACATGATTTGTTTTGCTGATCTTCTGTGAAGTGCTCTGATTTATAGGATTGGCTTTAGGACTTTTCCACCCTAAAGGGGGGAGGTGGTGGTCTCAGTCACCAGCAGGTGTGTGTTCAGGGTGTTGGCCAGTCCATGAAGACTGTTTGCTGATCATAAGAAAGGCTCTAATCATTGAAACATCAATCAAATAAAGCTCTTTGTCCACATATGGAGCTAGTTGCTGCAACAAAAGTATCTGATAGCAACAGATTTAAAGCCACAAATGTTTTTCATTTGATGTTTTTAGCTGCTTCTTCTTGAGGAATTAAAGGTTTTGGTGGATAATTTCAAACTTACGGAAAACTATTAGGTTTTACCTGAATATTTTAAACAAATCATTGGATTATAAGAGTTCACAAGATCGCCCTGTAACCCTGTTGAGCCACAAATCTAAAACTGCTCACCTCAGAGTCAACATGAAATGGCCTAAGAACACCTGCAGAACAGCACGTCGGCTCATAAACGTCTCTACTTTGCAGTGGAGCTGTTTGATGGATTTTAAAAATAGTTTGAATCCCAGCTTTTTGTAGCCACCTATCAAATGTGTCACCCCCTCCCCCCTTCTTCTTGTACTTTGGCTCCGTCAGTCTCTGAGCACCGAGGTACCGTAGCTATACTCAAGTTTATGTATCCGAGCCTGGCACCTGCACAGATCAGCCCTGTGTTTACCCTGCAGCTCCATTTAGACTGCTGAAACATGGAGAGCACTCATTACTCTGAGGTTTAGGCTGTCCAACAGACAGATGCAGGATGGAGCAAAAAGATGGATGGGTGGGGCGTCGGCTCGTTGGCACCAATCCCAGCTCGGGATTGGTGGTTGTCCTGGTAACGGCACGTCTGACCTTATTTACCCCCTCGTACACCCCTCACAGTATGTGCACCCCACTTTTGCTCGTGCACATTTCCCCCCCGTTAGTCCTCTAAACTTTTTATCTTTCGCCTCTTTTTTTTTTTCCCCGTTTCCTCACAAGTTGTTTTTTCTTTCATAGCTGCAGTGCTGCTAGGCAAAGTACGGCAACGTTTCAACACTTCTTGTCAAACGGAAAAAAAATATAAAAGACTAGAGGAGTGCACTCTGGTCCATTTGCTGTATGTTGTGGACAGTAATTTCATACCTCCAAGAAAAGTTGGAGGAAAGCTTATTTTCAGATTAGACTGGACCACATAGGATGAGTCGTGCCTATGCATGAGAGAGCTCTGCCACATGAGGGGATGATGGTTTCTGCAGACCTGCAGCCATATCAAAACGGTTCGGATGAATTGGTTTCTATACAGATCGGCCCTGTGGGCCTCAATCGAGCAATTCTCCTCAGCTCCGTTGGCCGTAACTATACGTCCTGTTGTGCTGCTGAGCCCCACAGAAACGATGCACATACACACACTGAGCAGATTTCTGCCCTAACAGGCAGAAAATAGGGTCTGTCTTTACTTTAGACCGAGAATCCTTTAGGCCCGGAGCAGCAGGTGTGTTTGTATATCTGTGTGTTTTATCTGTGTCTGTGGATTAATGGTGAATGTGGGTGAAGGCAGCCTGCTGATCTGCACAGTTTGAATAAAGGGTGGCCCGAATGGCTTCTGCCTTCTGGTCATTTTACTGAGCCTGCAGGAAATGAAAGGTGCAAGCAGTCACTTTGTTGAGGTGACATTTAAAAATCCATAGTGGCCAATATTAATGCGTTATGTGAAGGTGTGCTTGTGTTTTTAGAGGTCAGATGCTTTTTGGTCTGTTTAGCTTCCATAGAAGGTGTCAGCCTTAAACCAGCATCTCACTGGGCTGCAACTGTTAGCGACAAATTACAACCAGCAAGGGAGTTCCCGAATGTCTCTAAATGTCCATGAGGTTTCTCGGTTTTATTGCATGAGTCTTAGCTTCTCGCTTTTATGTTGCTGGATTTCTGAACACATTAAAAATATATACTCTCAAAATAGTCAATCAGTGCAGGTGTGTGGAAGCTTTCTGCAACGTCCCTAAATTTAGTTTCGGTAAATCAAAAAGAATGTGAGACAACTATGTGAAGGGGTCGAATTCATCAACCACTGCAGCCTGATTCTAGCTTTCCAGGTCATAAGGTATATTAATACAGATGTGAGTTTCTCGGAAGTTCATTGTTGGTGGGAAAATCAACACAGATGGTGAAATCAGAGAGAGAGAAAATGTTGCAAAGTTCACATACCATGCATAAATGGAGGTTAAGAGTGACAGCAAAGTCTGGTGTACAGCAGAGATCCACATCCTGCTGATTTTGAAGGAAGCAGCGACACACATGTAAAACAGGAAAGAGCAGATAACCGTAGCAGCTTGCCCTGCTTTCCTTTCCATGATGGGGTGTTGATCACCTCCGTTTGAGTCTAAAGAGGTGGATTCTACAACCTCAAGAGGATGTGGTGGGGGGTGCTCAGAAAAAGGATTTTTGGGGCCAGCTGGGAAGGCGAGATGGTGGGGGGCCCACAGATGGTCATAGATGGGGGGGCGACATCCTTGTTTATGTGCATTGAGGGGAGTAAGAATCACGATAGACACAACGCTGAGGTTTGGGCTCTGGACACAGCGTAGCTTTGTGCGGGCATAGAGGGGGGCACAGTTAGGTGAACGGGGGGGTTGTCCTGGTTCTATTATCCATGAGGAGAGAGACCGTGTAGAAGAGAGGGAACGATCAACAAAAAAGTTCCAGGCTTGTAAATTCTCAGGCGAAGTGTGGAGCAAATGAAGCTCGCTTTTCTTTTCTTGCGTGATTCCTCTTGTCTTTTTTCCCTCTGAACGTGGGATAGCCTGTGGTGGAGCAGGAAGCTTTGTAGACCTGAAGGAAACACCATTCTCTCTTTAGTGAACCCCTCTTCACTTTCTTTCTTCCTCAACTGTCTTTAGGCTCTTTTCGTAACAAGTTTTCTGTCTTTCCATCAGTTATTTCTGAATGTATAATTATGCTGTTCCCATAGAAAGCCTGGTTTAATAAACTAGCAAAGCCTTGGGTTTCTTTTTAATCATGAAGATGGGGATCGATGTAGTCACCTTCAGCTGCTAATCAGTTCCTCTCTGATGAGTGAGGAGATTTAACACCTGAAAACATCAGTAAGGTCAAATCCCAATTCAATTCTACCTCTCGTTACTTTTTCCACACAGAGCCAGGTTGAGATGGATAACTTATCTTTGTCGGATATTATACATTTAGGCATGACAAAAGGCCAAACCAGAATAAATAGGGGGCAAATACTTTTTCACAGCACTGTTTTGCATTTGGTATTGTTGTTAATATTCCTAATAACAACCATAAAAAAATAACACGTTGAAGTCTGATGTTAGCTTACTGATGGATGATCTAGTTAAGTAAAATGAATCAGTAACGGTTAATGTTTTGTTGGTTTCTGAAAGGTATGTTCCCATTTCTAGCAGTATATTTTAAGCATTAAGTCTTGCTAAAACATTGCAAATTGTATTCAGTCTGAGAAAGACGACTGCTGGTCTCAGTGGGAGGCGGTGGTCTCATAAAGTGTTCAAGCCCTGTTTAAAGAACTTCTGAGTAACATCCCAGTGAAACTCGAGTCCAGCTTCTGTTCTGGAATCGTGTAACATTCCATTCTCAGTCCTGTTGAAATGTGAGCTTGCTGTTAAACGGCAAAACTGACTTTACACCTCTACTGTCATGATGGAAACAAGACGTCTGAACACACAGGCTATGACTTGTAGGAGAATATGTTGGTGTTTGCCAAGTTCTCCTGTCTTAAAACTCACTGAACCTCCTGATCAGCTGTTTGTTCAGGAGATTGTTTACATGTCAGTTGTCTACTGACTACATACCATAAACTTACCTTTTCACATTTTACAATAAATTCCTTTTTTAATTCAAATCCACAATTTCCTCTACATTTCTGTATTGCAAAAATTCTCGTGCAAACGTCTAAAACAAGACAGAAATCCTGGTTCTCTCAGCATCAAGGTTGTTTTTAGATTGAGAATACCTCGCCTCATCCTCTGTTTGGTGGTAACCACTCATTTTACACCATTCTGTGAAAATAAACCACTTCACAAGTGGAAGATCCACCCGCGTCGGCAGCATTGTTCCTGAACGACCCACCACAGTGTGTGTGTGACCGTGTCCTGCTGTAGCCCAGGCAGTGTGACCAGAGTGCTGAGCCTAGTCAGCAGAGCACCCCGAGTTAGCGCCCGCACCGCTGTGATTACCCACGGAAGAACTGAGGTTCAACCAAGCATTTTACCCCCCCCCCCCCCCCCCCCCCCCCCCCCCCCCCCCCTTCGCAATTCCTGAAAGGAACCAGAAGGTCTTAACAGAGGGGTGCATGAAGGTGTGCATCATTATTTACACGCTGTATACATTTCATGCAGTCATTTGGGACGCATGGATGAGTGTGTAATCATGTTATTAGCATTTTCATTGTAGCATGGTATTTTTATCCCTGATATTTATGTGCACTACATTTATTAAGTGCCCCAGTGTATTCAGGATGCATGGTATGCAGCTGCTGCGTGCAGACGGGTATCTGCTCTGTATTCCTGAGGCTGTGTTTCAAGATTGTTGCTCCTTTTAATTATTCTCTCATATTAAAGGATCAAAGGTCTCTGGCGCAGTCAACCCCCTGCATTTCATTAGAGCTGCGTGTACATGCCCCTGTGCGCGCACATCAACACGAACACGTCTGCAGGATATCAGCGATGTTAATTATCTTGAGTTTGGATGTCATTTTCTGTGATTATTAAGAAATAAATGTTAGTCAGTTCCTCAGATTGTTTTTCCTTTTCAACCAAAAGCTTGAACCAGTCACCAGAGGGGTGTCACCCATCACCCTGTGGCTGAAGGTGTGTAAATATTTGTGTGGACCCAGTATTAGTGCTGTTATTCACCCTCCACTCCAGCAAACCAGTCCTCTTCATTGCATCCAGAGGACTTTCCCACTGATAGGCTGCTTGAGCTTCTTTTTCCCTGACACCCACAGCTTCTCAGTGCTCCCATGATGCCCCTCTGCTGTCACTGCTCTGCTGCTCAGTGTCTGGCAGGAGGGGAGGATGCTGGGTGTAATTAGGGCATCCCCAAGCCTACGAGGGCCGGAGAGGAGGAAGGGGAAGAAGGAAAAGGAAGAGAAAGGGAAAAGAGGGATGACAGTTTGACATCGGTACAGCGCGCCGACTCTGTAATTGCTGGCGTGCATATGGTGCGTGCTGGGCGGTGGGGGCTTGTGGGAGGTAGGGGGTCAGGTAATGTAGGATTTGCAAACCCTGAAAGCAACAGATGGAGGATGAGTGTGTGCCATCTAACGTGGGAGAAAGACGAGGGAAGGAGGAGATAGTGTGAGGAGGAATTCAGAGTGGGGGGTTTTGAATCTTCAGGTGAATGGCATCTATAGCAGGGAGTGCAGCATATTGACGCAGCATGAGTCTATTATTGAAAACACACTCACACACTTCACCAGGAGCTCTCTCTCTGCTCCAGTCGTACCTTAAAAGCACCACAGGTGGTAGGAGAAGAGAAAAAAGGACTGTTGTGTGTCTCTGTATTTATGCACCCAAGTGTGTTCTTACATGCTTTAGGGTAAGAAAAACACCTTTTCTGCTGTAATTAGTGCTCACAGGTAATAGAGTCATTGGACACGGTTGTGCACACACACACAATGAGCGAGGGGGTATTGATCAGGAGGGTGTGCATTCGTGTCCGGATCGATGAAGTCCTGTCCTTTTGATAGATCGTCACTTCCACTGATGTTGAGCAGGAAGCAGCCTCCTCTTCAGGGTCTCACCGCGCCTCCAACACACACCTTAGCCTTTCTTCTGTTATCTTCTATTATCTCACCCAGAAACACACACTCCACTGCACATTCAGTGTCAAAGTTACAGTATTAGAGAACAGTGAGGTCTGTTTGAGTCATTATTGCCTCTGGCTGAAAGGTGGCTGATAATCTGTGTGTGTGTGTGTGTGTGTTGTGTGTGTGTGTGTGTGTGTGTGTGTGTGTGTGTGTGTGTGTGTGTGTGTGTGTGGGGCGC
>SSNR01000032.1:1994763-2017794 GCA_006937965.1 Callopanchax toddi | reverse complement strand
CGTCTGTCCACTCGTGGCGGTTTACTACAGCTGTTGTTGTGTTGCTCCCCGTGGTAGCACCTCAGATCCTCCCCGGTTCCTTCCTGCTCGGGTTCCCTTTCATCTGACAGCAGGCCATCTCTAAGAGGGTGTGTGTGTGTGTGTGTGTGTGTGTGTGTGTGTGTGTGTGTGTGTGTGTGTGTGTGTGTGTGTGTGTGTGTGTGTGTGTGTGTGTGTGTGTGTGTGTTAGCCAGATGAACCACTAGGTGGATTTTGATCAAACTTGAAGAAACTAATCATTGGATGTACATCTATAACTGATTAACTTTCAGATTAAACCTGATGCAAGATGATCAATGACAGCTATGCATGTGAATGCTATAAGATTTTGCAAACTATTGCATGAAACTTGGCATTTATTTGTAGATTTGACCAGAACGACTATGATATGATTTCTCAACATATGTGAAATTAAACGCTGACATATCAGGCGGTGGGTGCATTCCTTCATGAAATTTGAGGCCTTTAATATTTTTTAGTCATCATCCTTCAGAGAGTCTCCATTCATCGCTCCATCCATCTTTGAAACACACTGAATTTGCTGGACCATCTCAGACTCCTGCTTCCTGTCATGTCTATCTGCCTCATTTCTGTTTTCATCAGCCTTCCTCCTCCTCCTCCTCTTCCAGACACTTCTCTGAACTCGTTTTTCCTTCTATTTGTTCTTTTGGTCTCCTCCTTTGTCCGCCTACTTAACTTGAGCCTGATCTGCTGTGCACCACCACCTCCACCTCTACCCCCATTCTGCGTTCTCTTTCCCTCCCATGTTCCTCTTCACTGAGTCCCAGCACTCTCTTCTTCTCTCCTCCGGTCTGTCACCCCTCTATAAAGACTCCCTCTGACGGACCTGAACCTTCTGCCCGAGCCACATTCTGCCCCTCAGTCTTCCCTCTCGCTGCTCCATGAGAAGAGGAGCCCAATTAAAGTCTGTCTCCTCTCTTCCTTCAGCTCCGTTGTTCTCCTCTCTGTGTGTCTGCACTCAGACTCTCCGGGGTCACTAATTAAAACACTTTCTTTTCTTTTTACTCCACTTTATTCACCTATTCATCCAACTTTTATCCTTTTTGGGCTTTTACTCTAGTGTTTGTTTCTACTTTTTCCCAATCTCTAATTTCAAACGTTAATCTCAAATGTTTGTTTCGTTTTCTTCATGCTGTTCCTACAAGTGCATCACGTCATCATATCTATCTCTTTCTTTATCGCTCCTATTACTTCATACACGATAACTCTTTATACTCCGGCTGACAGGAAGTCAGAATCCTCAGTCTGAGAGAGCATGCATTATGCAGCTCTTCTGTTCTAATGATGCTGTCTTGTCCAAAGTTGTTGTTATGCCAAAAGCTAGTCAACCTTGACTGGCGTTGTTGTGTGTGTGTGTGTGTGTGTGCACGTTTTCCTGGGTTTGAGCCCGCCTGTGTGTGTCTGTGTTGTGCAGTAGGAGGTGGAAAGCAGAGGGAGTCGAGTTTATTATACGCTCATCTCTTCTCTGTGGTGTTAATTAGCATATGGAGAATTGTTGTTCCTCCAGTCTGAAGCTTGGAACAACACTCCCTCCCCAGCTCTGGGATTAAGATGGAAGTTGTGATCCATAAATGCCCAAAATGACTTTCTCAAACTTTGTTTCACCACCAACAGTAATTGTGTTATTGATGACCCATCCGTCTTCCAGGAAGCACCTACGCTCCTCCAGGCGCTCTTCGTGTTTAATCACATTGGTCTTGTATTAAGTCTGTAATTGTCACATGAATAATTAATGTCACTGTCGCTCTTCCTTCCAGGTTAACAGCAGGAGATCTGTCCATCCAAATGAGTCTCAATGATTACCTGGACATCTACTGCCCCCACTATTCCGCCACCGGGGCTCCGATTCCGGAGCAGCCGGAGATTCTGGCGCTCTACCTGGTTGGCGAGGAGTCGTTCAGAGGCTGCGTGGAGACCAAAGGGGCCATCAAGAGATGGGAGTGTAACACCCCCTTTGCACCGTTTGGACCGGTGCGTTTCTCTGAGAAGATCCAGCGGTTCACTCCCTTCTCACTGGGGTTTGAGTTTCTGCCAGGAAAACACTACTACTACAGCTGTAAGTACAGGACGGGGGTCTGGGGAGTGTCATACACGCATGAAGTCTGCTCTGTGTTGAGAGATTCTTACAGCCTGGGAATATGTGAAACACACAGAGCTTTGAGACTTTCAAAATACAAACTTTGATTTATTTAAATTCCATGACAAATATATTTTTACTATTGTTTGGATCATGAAATAAAAGTTAAGCTTAAAAATAAATGATATCTTACCTGTGCTGGACAGTTTTTTAGACATTCTGGGGACTTGGATTTAGACTTGTATCTGTTGACTCGGCAAGCTAACAGCTAGCTCAATAAGCTAACAGCAAATGTGAAGACCAAAACAGTTTGCTGTTATCTTCTAATAGCTCTAAAGTCAAAAATGTTGTAGTTATTAATGTTGATGCTTTTATAATTTTCTACACTGCTGTCAGTTTTCTGGGTATTTGCATCGATTTCTGTTGCTATTTGCAGCAGCTACTTTAAGCACCTCTAGTCCATCGTAGGGCCGCTCTGAGAGGAATTTAATGATATTTTACTGAAAAATTGTGTAATGTGACATTGAGAGTGACTGAAGGTTCCTACATTAACCACTATGAATCTTTTTGGAACTGAACAATCCACTAAAGTCTTGAGCAAACCCAAACTAGCCAGTAGCTAAAGGCTAGTCCAAAGTGCTAACAGCTAGACCAGATGGGACTATGGTCATTTCTGCTATATTCTGGCCTAAATATTTAATAACCATTTTTCTTCTCAATCATTTCACTGCTGCTAAAAATATATTTTTACATGAAATAGCCCAGGCATGCTACAGCTAGCTGCTATTAGCACTTACAATTAACCATACAAATCTATATAAATAATTGTTTAGTATAAACCTGACAGTGGTGTAAATGCTAAACTTATTTTTAGAGTCGCTCTCAGATGGCAGTAATCTAATTTGGTCTTGGCCCCACTTGAACTAGCTGTTAGCTCATCTAATTTTTCAGAATTAGGCTTTTTTTCCAAACTCAAACTGCTCAAAGAGACACAAAGTAATGAATTCATAACCTTTTCACAGAAACCCACTTCTTAAGATGTGAGCTGTGGCTTTAAAAGGCATTTCAGATGACAGGTTGTTTCGTCTTTGTTTGTGATGATTAGCTGTAGTCATTGTTAGCTGATCATAAAGTAACTGGCATAAAATATCGTGTGGAACGACTAATGGAGCGTCTCAGATCATTTCAGCTCTGCTGCTGACAGTTAAGAGGTTTGTTGCTCAGCTGTTGTTACAAGCCAATGTGACTGAAAAGTGGATGTTTTTATTATGCAAATAGCTTTATCTTGTCATTTTGTGAGTATTGCAGGGTCTGTTTTTTCAAGTGATACAATCAATTTTCCTTTCAGGCTCCTTACAGTGGGCTTTTTTATGTGGTTGTGTTCTCTGGTGTTGGCAAACCGCTGCTTTTCCCATTAATGTTTCCTATAACTTTATTCAAAACGGCATTAATTCGATGTTTTCATAGACCTGCGGGGTGCTATATGTAATGGTTTCTCCATTACATCCCCCTGTGCTTCTCCTTTTTTATTTATTTCAAACCACTGAAGGGAGCGAAAGGAGACACACACACACACAGACACACACACACACACACACACACACACACTGCCTCAGTGGATGTAAAAACATTTTTTCTTTCTTTTTGGTTTTAAAACTTTTGGTGTCAGTCCAAAAAGAAGAGTACATGAAACAACAAGACAAGAAATGAGACTTGAGCGAGAGCGAAGGTTGACAACGGAGAGGTGAAAGCAAGGCAACATGTAGGAGGAAGAACTGGAGATCAATACGGGACAACGCTGAGGGAGGGGGAAAAAAGGCATGGAAGAGTGACGGAAGGAGAGAACGAGCAAAAGATGGATACTGTCTGACAATACAGGAGGGGAAGAAGGAGGGGGGGGGCAAACGTACAACAAAAGCGATGGACAAGAGGGATGGATGGGACGAAAAGAAGAGAGAAAATCTTTACATAAATTACTGTTGAGGTTCAGGGACAATGAAGCATTGTGAAGGAATGAGAGAGTCCCCCCCCAAAAAAAACACACACTTGTATATGCACACATGCTCAGTGGGCTATTGTGAGGAAAGCAACAATAGATTCCCCCCCCCCCCCCCCCCCCCCTCCTGCAGCCACAGCAGGCTCACAGCGATTATGTGTGTTTTGTCTACATCAAAGATTAGGCGTAAAGTTGGTCCAAATGTCTGGCTGTGGGGTTTGGCCTCATAATGAGCCTGCAGCACTGGACACTGCATAATGGCATTAGCCTGGGAGAAGGGTACAATAGTCTTAGAAACACTAATGGTGTTAGTTGTTCAGCTGCGCTGAGCTCAGCGCTTCTCCATCCACTATGACACTTCCACAGCTCCTCGGTCCCCGCCACGCCCGGTGCTGACACCACGTCTGGGTCACTAAAAACAGGAAACACCTTGAGATCCACTGATGCTCAGCTGCTTTTAACATGGGAACATTTCAAGGGATAGCAAAGCCAGCTCAGCACATTAATGGCTCATAAACAGACTAATTAATAGATCTGTCAGCACTTTGACACTGAATCTGAAAAATGCATCAAATGGAAAATGGTATTTTACTTTACAGAAACCACAGAAAGTAAAGAAAACAATTAAAAAACTTAAATTATTTGCACCCAGAGTGGATGAGCAGGCCGATCACCCACTCTGAGGACCAGGAGGAGAAATGTGTCTCAACTTTTTACACTTTGCAGTGAGTTCCATTGAATCTCCATCACTGGTGTTCTGTTCAAACTACTCTATTAAGAGAAAAAATACAGAATGCAGAGGAATACATGAGCATAGCAGGGAGAGATGACAGAATTTTACATTTATTACTACAAATAAAGGACAACGTGAGACAAATAACTAGAGGATCAAGCTGAAGCAAATGATCTGGAAGAGCTGTTACTGAATTGTCACAACTCTATTCCTTTTGGGGACTTATTAAATCCCTTTAGATCTGATTCTGGGACCTCGTATCATTTGATATAAAAATGTAGAAGTGGGGTTTGGGGGGACAGGCTGAAACATATTTAGTGGATTTCATAGAGCTCTAATTAACTTGCATTGATCTAGGATGTTAATACTTCAGCGTGTTGACGGTTACTCACTGAGCTGATTAAAAACCCCAAAAACCCATCAGTTAAATTTTCTCAAGTCATTTCTACAAGTTTGCCATCATCATTAAAAAGTTGGATAGTTTTATTGTATTTGTTTAATGTAATTTAAACACCTGAAATTTGATCGTTAGGAAAAAATCCACTGTTGATGATGAGTTCTTGAACAGGTATTGATTTTATCACAAGAAGATAACGAGTCCCCTCTTGTAATACCGCTCGCTCGTCGTGAATCTAATAAGAAGAGTGTATTTAACAATAGACATTTGATATAAAACTTTTTAATGATGATTGAGGTCCCATTAGTTCATCTTTTTGGGGCTCTGATTGTCTAATGCCTCATTGTTAAAGCTTTCTGGGACTCTTCAACAGAAAGCACTATGAATAATCATCGATCTTTACAGGGTTTCTGAGATTACTACATGCAATTTAAAAAAACAGGTCATCTATAAGATGGTGTTGAGGGTGAAGATAGATGGGTACATCCTGAGAGACTGCTGCATGCTCAGAGGAAACGCATAAATCACAGTGTAGGTGTTGTAAATGATACAGAGAGATGTTTAATATTTACTACAGTGCATAAAAATGATTCCTAACATACTGTCAGAAATGTCTGCGACTTGCAGCTCATCACTCCTACTGATTTATGTCATCGAGAAGGAGTTTAAGAAAGTAAATTTGAGTGTGTAAGCTGCTACCTAAGGCAGATGTTTCTCTGAAAGGTGGCAGGTCTGGCTGTTTTCATGCTCTAGGCAGAATTTCTGTCTAATTCAAAGATTCTGCAGATGAACGGCATCAGATTTTTACTTGCAGTAAAGTGAAAAACTCTGAATAGCTTTTTTAGGACTCATAATTAGAATTATCTCTGTGTGAGTCCAATCACTTGTCACTTACACATTTAAAATATTGGCTGTTGTCATTATCCTGATTAAATACACATAAAAACAGCTGAAAACTAAAATTTAGCTTCCATAATAAAGGT
The DNA here is from genome assembly GCA_006937965.1 of Callopanchax toddi. Taxonomy (NCBI): domain Eukaryota; kingdom Metazoa; phylum Chordata; class Actinopteri; order Cyprinodontiformes; family Nothobranchiidae; genus Callopanchax; species Callopanchax toddi. The sequence goes on along the minus strand of SSNR01000032.1, from coordinate 2,011,548 downwards.
TTTAACCCCTTTAAGGATCATATTTTTTAAAAGTTTTTAGGTTAAAAATCAGGGGGAAAAGTTATTTGAAGACATTTGATCAAAATATACTACACTGATAACAATAAGTTTGCTACCGCAAATGCAAAAGCCAGAACTGAGAATGTTCTTGATGTAAAGATGGTAGAACCAGATACCAGATGACATTCCTGAGAGAAATGTAAAAAATTAACAGAATAACCGAAGGAGTGGATTTAGATAACCAGTGATTAGTTCTGGAACATCATTTGTGATTTGTGACTCAGACGTTTGTAGAAATGTACTTGAGCAAAAGTAAAATATAACAAAGTTTCTTGATTTAACTTTCTGTATCACACTATAAGGTGATAGTTTTATGTTACTACATCAGAACTTTTTGGTAGAGCATGAAAAGTTTTCATTTGAATGGTTAATGTTTCATGTTATGATGTAATGTTTTTATTTTGGGGTGGCAGCGATCTGCTTCCATAGGTTTAGTAGACTTGTTGTTTAAGGAAGCAGGATGAGAGAAAAATCAACTTATTTGTTGTCATTTATTTTTTGGTCATTTCTCAAAATGTTATCCCATATTAATTTATTTTTATTTATTTTGTGAAATTCCTTGGATAATGATGTGCTCGTAAGTTAGGTCTGATCAAGTTCTGTAAAAACATTAAATAAATAAGGGTTAAAATGACCATTAGGTACAGTAAAATAAATATCAGAACTAAAAGTTAAACTTTGCTTTAAAGGGAGCAGATAAAATTATTTTTAAGAATTATCAAAACACATATATATGGAAGCACATTGCTGCCACTTCAAAAAATAAAGAATTAAACTTATAACATGACATGTTTAAGTTTCAATGTTTTAACAAGATTTTTGTTACTTTCTACTAATCACAATATAACAAAATGTTTATCTTGTATTAACCTGGCATTGTTTTTAAGTATAAATAGTTTTATATTGTAATAATATGAACAGTTTTATGTTGTGGAAAATATATTTGCTAGAATACATTTAATAAAAGATTGAGTTTGAACAATATTCATTTCACGCCATCACAATAGTTTTATTTTTGCTGTGATGGCAGCAATAGACTTCCATATGTATGTTCAATTCCATCAAATCAAGCATTTTTCTCTTATTTTTTCAACCCTGTCTAACATATTTCTACCTATAATTCAGCCACCACACATACTGCTTCCCACGCCGCCCCTCTGTTTGTGCATTCCGTGTTTCTCGTGCCTTATCAGCTGAAATTATGGATACAACAGGGAGACGAACTGCAGCCGGCTCGTATCTGTCCCTGTTGAGTTAGCAGCTGTTTGTGAATAATTCAAATTTAAAGCACATTAACTGTAGCTTCCGTACAAATTTGTTTCTGTAAAAGCAGCATTAAACTGACAGGTAATACAGCTGGTGTGCGGCGCTTTTCCCCCCAAGTGAGCCATGATCAGTATTGATAACGAAGCAGTTGCAATCTCTAATGTTTGCCCCTCTCTATTGTGGGTTTTCTTGTTTTTAATTAGCTGTGAGGATTAATGTAATATCTGGTGGTGTGGAGTAAATCTTTATACCAGACATTTCTTGCCCTCTACCTAAAAAAAACTTGAAACGGCACACTTTTAATGGTTTCTTTCTGCATAATGCAGGTGTCTTTTTCTACCTCACACGTTAGCATCCTGAACTCCAACTGTTAGTTGGGTTTGATGAGTAAGTAGCTGATTTCCATTTATTTTTTCTTGTTCTCTGCAGCTCTGCCGACAGATGAAGGCCCTCCTCTGCCATGTATGAAGTTGCGTGTCACAGTGTGCTGTGAGCCCAGTGAGTACACTCCTCCTTTCATCTGTTCTTCCTTTCATGCTTTTCCTCTTTGTACAACCAAGAGACTCTTCTGCCTCACATCTCTACTATCAAGGCTGTGAGTATAGACTGATGTTTAGACGACTCGTCGCCACTACCGCTGTTCCCTTTTTTTAAATTTAACCTTGTACGATCAGACTTCTTAAACTTTAAACCTAATTAGACTGAGTTTTTTTTAATTATTGTATAAAAGCATCACCTCTTTTTCTTTAATCTTCCTCCCTGTCATCCTCATTCTCCCACTCTCCATCTCTCTTTCTCAGCGTGAAATTCCCAGAGTTGATCTAATCCAGAGCCCGCCTGGAGTAGTGTTAGTCTTCCGGTTCAGTGAGCTGCCCATTCCGGTTGGGAATGTTGCCCAGCCACTGTGGGAATCCCTGTATGGTGGTCGATGTGTTTGCCTGTATGCTTTGTGTGTGTCTGCGCTCCTGATTGAGCCAACAGGCCTTTGCGTGCGATCGTTGGCGGTTGTGTGTGTGTTTGTACGCTCACATGCATGTCTGAGACGTCTGTCCCAGTTCCCATCCCAGCGTTATCTGCAGGGGGCTTGTTGTTCTGTCCCAGACTGACCTAACTTTTTTTTTTTGTGAAACTAGTTACCAAGTTGTCCAACAAGCACCATCTGATATATCCGTGTTGCAGCTTATCTTTAAAGATATAAAGAAAAGAAAAAAGCTTGCTCCATCTCTAAAGAATTCCTAAATGTCATCCCTTCTCCGGTGCGAGGCGAGGACTAATTTGCTGTGTTATTACCGGAGTGAAAGCTGATGACTTTTTTTAATATGCTAATTATCCTGCTGTCATTAATTAGAAAAACATCAGATAGCAGTTCGGTTAGGAAATGCTAATGTGTTCTTGACCTTCTGACGGTATTCCCCAGTCAGTTTATCTCTGCCAAAAATAGAAGAACGGTGACTAGAAATGACCTGGATTGTTGGGATCAACCAGCACACTTCACTCATCAAATCACGTTCACTTCAGAGGAGGAAGACTTCCACCTCCGACGCTCTGTTCCCACGCGTTTTTGTTCCTCAGCCTCTCATCCTTTTCCTAAACCAAAACTAATCCCGACTAAATTTCAGGATCTGCGTCTCCTTGTCTTTTACCCCCCCCCCACCTTCTCCTCCTCTCGTACTCCTTCACTCCAACCTCCTGCTCTTTCTGTCTTCTTTCTTCTGTCATTCTTGAAGTGGCACTAATCCCCCTCCCCTCTCTGTGTCTCTTCAACTCTCTTCCCTTCCTCGTTTTTTTATGATCTTTCGCTACTGGAGCAAAACTAATCTAGGCACCATCCATTGCTAGTCTCTTACACATCCGCCTCCCAGACTCCACCCCCTCCTCCTCCTCCTCCTCCTCACCTTCCTCGTTCCACCTTCCCTTTTGTTGCACCTCTACAGTTATTCCCTTTCTCCCATTTCTCTGCTTCGCTCCATCTCTGTCGCGGGCGCGCTGTGCGGCGAGTGCGATGGGATGAGCGTACACGAGGCCGCAGAGAGGAAAGCGAGCTAGATGGATGAGAGAGGAGGTGAAGGAGAGTTGGAGGCTGTGTCTTGCCGTCTGTCCACTCGTGGCGGTTTACTACAGCTGTTGTTGTGTTGCTCCCCGTGGTAGCACCTCAGATCCTCCCCGGTTCCTTCCTGCTCGGGTTCCCTTTCATCTGACAGCAGGCCATCTCTAAGAGGGTGTGTGTGTGTGTGTGTGTGTGTGTGTGTGTGTGTGTGTGTGTGTGTGTGTGTGTGTGTGTGTGTGTGTGTGTGTGTGTGGGGCGCCGTCGGTGATGGCAGCTCCTGTCCTTCAGCTCTTATCTAAACTTCAAACCGTGCACCTCCCTCTCTTCTCCCTTCCCTCCTTCAGAAATCAGCTCGTATTGTGGAAATGCTCCACCGAAGTTGGGGGGTGAATTAATTATCAGCACACGTAGAAATACAGCTCGCCTCACACTGGTCTGAAGGACAGAGGTGACTGTGAGAGAGTCCATCAGGTACATTGTCATTGCTCCAAGGTCAGCCGGTCCCTCGATCTCCTCTCCGGTGTGTGTGAGTGTGTGTTTATCGCCTTAATTTTAACCACAACAAACGGGGCAGGACACACATCCAGGGAAAGCGCCTAATGACTTTCTGCTCCTGTGTGACGTGTCTTATTGCTTAGTTGGGTTTTGGTATGTGTTTCGGTTTTGTGTTGTTTGATCACAGCGCTGTCACGAATCATATGGGGGGGGGGGGATCCAGGCATTGCTGATAGGTGTTTAAGCTCGTGTTGCATCAGAAACAAGGCTCTGAATCGGCATCAGCACACTGGTGTCGTGAAATTTCTGGTGCCCTGCAGCCTTTTATTGCATCTTCTTTGAGCTCGCTTCGACTCCTACTCCATACTTACCTTTTTTATGATGCATCTTCTCTTTAAAACCCCTCCTGTTGTGTTTATCTCTCTGGCTCTTCTTGTCGTTCTGCCTTCCTCCTTTTTGTTTTGTTTTTTTTAAGCTGTCCCACTGTGAGAAACCATTACAGACCAACTTCCATCCCTCCCTAATTGATTCCCCTTTCCTCTCCGTCTCACTTCCCTTTTTACAGTCATTGTCCTGCTGTGAGCAGTCCATTACATTTATTTCAGTTTGCAGAGCGTCACCATTTTCCTCGCTTTCATTCTCATTTTTTTTCCAGCTATTTTTTTTCTTCAATTTCTTTCATCCCTGCCCTCCTTACCCCCGTCCCCCCCTCTCTTACCCCCCAAAAGAACCTTTGTACCCCTAGAACTCGACACCTTAAAGGACAAAACTCAAACAGACATACTCACGCCAACTTCTTCAGGTCTCGATCTCAAGATTCAAAATGTTCAGTTTCACCGTTTTCATCGATTAACGCTGTAAAATTTGCAGCGTTTAAAATTTCTGCAACTTTTCTTGACTTTAGTCTTTGCTAGCAGTCAGAGCTGATTACCGTTAGCTCCGGTTTTCTGTAAAATGGCGGCACGAGAGGAGAGGTGGGATGGTGGAACCTTGTCTGTCTCTGCAGTGGAGCGTTCTGCATACACCCACACGCGTGCACGCACTTTGCCATGGTTGTGCACGTGCAGCCACACACGCAGCATGCCTCTGACTGCACTGCGGTGAGGGCATGCTTTTTTGCAGTCACGCCCCCGTGGACACCATTTTGTGGGAGAGCTCGCCACAACCAAGATGATGATGATGATGATGATGATGATGTTAACAACAAACGAGTGGCGTTTTGCACAAATGACGTGATTAAAGCCCGATCAGCACACACCTGTCACACACAGCCGGGTAAACACGAGGCATTCATTAGGAGCTGAGTTTAGCGTACCGTTTGGCAACAATTTTAACGAACGGTGATTTAAAAAAACATTTTTACATGTCGTTAAATAAGTTTTATTCTAAATTTTTATTTTAAACATTTTTTTTTATTTTTAATCAAGAAATTTGATATAAAATTTTGAAATTTATGGCATTAATTTTGAGATATTTTAGGAGAAACTTAAAAAATTGAGTAAATTTTGTTAAAATGTGTTTTTAACGTACAAATAAAACCTAAATTTACAAAAATCTTAGAAGAAAATCATATTTAAAAACTACAAATTTCTGCTTTCTTTTTGTTTCGTGACACGAACATTATTTTAATGTCGTTATTTTTTTCCGCTGTCATTCTTGTCTATTTGTCTTAACTTTTGCCTGAAAGCACACACACACACACACACACACAGACACACACTCGTAAGCTCGCTGCTAGGCCTGGCTATGCTATTTAATGCTTCGTTAAGCCCTGGATGGTCGTTAGCCGAACACAACCTGAGGGTAATTTCGTGTCGTGTTGTTCAGCAGCCCAGAGGAGCACTGTTGGATCAGAGGGACTTTTTCTGGTCTCATCAATACACGCTTTAGTTTTCATAGGAGTGTGTGTTTGTGTGTTTGACTTATGGGTTGTCAGGGTTGTGGCGTCGGAGCTCGGTTCAAGGCCACAGGTTGATTTAATAACCAGTTGTGCGTCTCATCCTTGTGTTCTGACCTTTTTGTCATTGCTCACTGGAACATATTCTCTCCTCAGAGGGACTTTAACTGGTTTTTTAGTCCCGCTACCTGCTTTTTTCCCACCTCTTTCTCTTTTAAAAGATCTGTGTTCCTCCATTAAACCATCCCTCCATTCTTCCCTTTCAGACTCACCCCTCATTCCCACCTGCTGAGAAAGTGGCGCCCAGACACAAACGCCCCCCTTCCTCATCCCGTTTTTTTTCCCCCTCCCTTTTCACCGTATGACCTTGTTTCGGTTTTTCTAACCTTTTTTTTTTTGCCTCCTTTCACCGGACTTTCTCACTCGAGCGTCCCTTTTATCTTCTGTCCACTTCTTGGTTTCGCCTTGTCATTTTGAGTTTTCTTGTATTTTTCCGCCTCTTTTTCATTTCCTGTATCCCCTCAGTATAATCTCCATCACTCTTACTCATTCTAATTTACATAACACTATCTCTTCCTGTTGCCGTGCTTTCCAAGCTTTTTTGTGTGTGCGACCTTTAAGAGAATTTGCATAGGGGACATATTTAGGGTTGCACAGCCAGTCACAACTCATTTTTCATGGCGTTAGTCTTTGAGTAATGATAAATTCCTTCCCCTGGTCATTTGTCTGTTCTCTGCTCTTTTTGTTTCACGAAGCAGCAGCTTTATTATTAACTTATTGAGAAAGTTAACCATAATGACTAATCATCAACATGTTTCTTTGCCTCATCTTTATCTAAATGTTCTCCTTTTGGTCTTTTACAGCATCAGAAGGTTCAAAACAAAAACAAGGTGAGATCCAACTTGATTTGTTTGTAGTTTGAGATTTGTTTTAGTGTTTTTTTGTAAAACGTGTTGTTTTCCTTTGAATCTTTCCCCACAAATCCAGTGACGTTACTGTGTATTTGATGTAGTTTGGCCATGAGTTGGTCTAGTTAGTCATTAGTGATGTTGGAGAAGTAAAAAGCGCCTGGTTTTCTGACGTCACCTATAGAATTCAGAGTCGTGTTGAACTCTTTGACCCTGACCCAAACTTTAAAAAGTGAGTTAGTTTTAGTCATATGATCCATAAACGTTAGCTTGTTTTTGCATGTTGAAGGTAAATTCTCATTCTTGATGCATTTCAGAAACTAAACTCCTCCGCAGCGTTTCCTCGCCGAGGACGACGTCCCTTCCTCTCGTCCTCTTCATCTTCCTCTTGCTGATTACCTGATACGTCCGTCCTCATCGTCGACTTGCACTCTGCTCAGATGTTCAGATAAACAATGCGATCTGTGCTCAGAGAACAAAAGGACTAAATGCATTCGGGCCCCAGTAAGTTACTGTAATGAGACTCAGTGCATCGTGGTGGTTCACTGAAGCTACTTTCTCCAGACTGGTGACTCAGGGACAGACGAGACGTGTAACTTATTTTCTGGTTCTTCCCGTTGTGCTGGTCGTCCATATCTGCTGTTAGAAGAACAAGGAGAGTTTCTGGACTGATTCCAATGGTTTTGATTTTAAAGTTTTAAAATTTACTCATGTTAACTTGCTCCTTTTTGAGAACCTGCCTCCAGCTGAAGAGTCGCCAAATAAAACTCAGACTGCTATCAGGACTGGCTCTGTCTGTTAGCAGTTTTAATTTTAGATTTGGATCTGATTTTTATTTTGTTTTTGCTTCAAATCAGGATAAAAGCTTTGTAGTTTTGTTGCTAATTAAATTGGTCAGACATGAGGACTGTTTGAGAGCAGAGAGGCTGGCTGGACTGCTGCGCCCCCTGCTGGGATCAAACTGGTTGTACTGGAGTTGAACTGGTTTGACCAAAAACCCAGAAACTGGACTTCTGGTTCTGGGACGTGAGTGTTGGTCCACTCTGACTTTCTGCACTCTTCTCCCCCTCCTTCTGAATGAACTCAGGACCAGAGGGGATTGTGGGTAAACGGAGAGCATCACTGCATGATTTAGTTGTTTTTTTAACACATGATCTTTGGTTTTATTGTATATTTATCAAACATAAAGAGGTATTACTGTTCAAATTAAAATATCGTAACAACAATCAAAAATGACCTCAGAGCTTCTGGTTTTGTTTATAGAGAAACTGAGGGTTTTTTTTTTCCAGGAAACATAAATAATTCTATTTTTGATATGTTCTGCTAAACTACAGTTTGTAAAGTCGAATCATTTAATCAGAGAGTTCCTGTTATTTGCTGTCAAAATTCCTTAAATCCTGATCAAAGTGAATACCTGGGTGATCATTCAGCTCCTATATTTTTATATTGTAGATGTGTATTTTTCTTTAAACTGAAAATCTTTATATATTTAATGATTTACCCAAACTGTTTGAAGAGAATGTAAAAGAAAAATCAAAGTTTCTACTTTGCTTTAAAAAAAAAAAACAACATTTTTAGCACTTAATATATTTTTGTCTTTCTAAATGTTTGGGTGTCAAGATGCTGTCAGTCATTCCACTCACGCCTTTCTTGATCATTTCCAAAAACAATGAGGAAAACCAATGTTTGAAGATGTGTTTACTAATCTTTCCTTGTTAATGTGTAATGTCTCAGTCGTGTAAGGGTAGGAATTTGTATTTTTTAAGGTTTTTTATGCGTTTCTTCTTTCACATTTTAGTGAAAATTGTGGCATCTTCTGTGAAGAGCACCTGCAATCTGAGCCGTTTTCTGTGGCAGGACAACAAATAAAGATGATTGCATTCAAAGGCTTTGAGTCAGAGATTTTTTATTTAAAGTTTGAGAAGATGCATTGATTTATGTTATGTAACCACAGGTATAGGTGATGCGCTGCAGCCATTCACAGATTTGGTGAGCAGACACATTGAATGTTCTACAGCAGCGTGGAGATAAGGAGGCTACGGGGACTTCAAATGACCTTGTGGCGTGAGAGGCCATTGTAATGTGAGTAACCTGCTGGAGTATCGAGCTGGCTTTTATCTATGGGCGGCCAAAGCCCGATAAGACTCCGATACCCAGAGGACTCCTGCTTTTAATAGACTATGAAGCATCATACGTCCACCTTAAAGAAGCGGTTTCTGTCAAAACATAACCCTCCCATTAAAAAAAGATGGATTTTTTGTGTCCTAAATATAAAAGTTACATCCAAATAAGCTGTAAACGTATTTCCATTTATATAGTCTGTAATGTAGACTGATTTGTGAAGCCAGGGAAGCAATTTCCTGGATAATGTGGCTAACGCTCCTATTTCATGCTTTATGATCTCCTCTGATGACGTGTTTGTCACCATGTTGCTGTGAAGCTGCTTTGATTCTGACCTTCATATAAAGCCCATGTTGTCGTTCTTCTTCCACTGTGGAGGAAAGTGTTGAAATCAACAGAAACCTTGAAAAGATTTTAAGAGCAGTCTGAGTTTCTTCTGCTGTGTTGAAGTCGGTTTATTAGAAAAAAGGTGCAAACAGCACATCTGATGTCTGCAGTGGTTTTCTAAATGAACCAAAGCTGGAACCAAACTCAATCCTGACACAATTTTATAATTATACTCACACATAGTCATTTGTGTACATTTAGAAAAAAGCTTACGAATCTCCTGAGTTTAATCTGAGACGCCCTCCTGTCCTCGCAGATCAGCTGATCCTGACCTTTTATCATCCTCTGAGATGTTGATTTGACTTGTTGGCTGTTTAAATAAAGTTGGACTAGATTGAACCTTTCTGGGATCTTTAAACCATTTCTGTAGGAACAAGTTTAGTTTTTAACGATCCATCTAACAGGGGAAAATAAATCTACATGGTCACATTTACAACTCTGATTCTGCTGCAAAGATTAATTTACTCAGTTTACCTGAATATTTAACAGTTTCTTGGTGTTGATTAGATCTTCAAAAATATAAAACACTGGTTTATTATACTCCCACGTGTACAGCAGATCAAATCCATTTTATTAAGTTTGTTTTTATTAAAAACTTTATTATAAGTGACACTTTTTTCCTCTATTTTTGCATTCTTTGGGAGCTTCATTAGGTGGTTACTCTTTAATGTGTCTTATTTCTTGACACAACCTTAAAAATACACACTTCCTCTGCAAAGTAAAGTAACACAAGGTCAGATAGTTTTGCTTTTTGTTCAGAGTTTTTTTAGGGGGGCTCTTAGTCAGGAATACTCCAGGAAATGCTGTTGGCATGAAAATGTTTAACGAGTCCAGGAGCTGTGACCTCATTGGTCAGCAAGTCAAAAAGTTCTGGAACTTTTATATTTGTCATGAAAATGTCGCCAAATTTTTTATTTTGAAAGTGAAAAAAAAGTCTGTGCTCACAAAACAAACAAAAACAAAGTTTTATAACTGTTTTTAACATATCCTAGAATTTGCAGGTTCCAAAAAGTTCTTTATAACGTTTTGGCTTAAAATATTACACACGTTTTCTTCCATGTCAGCACAAATCTGGCTTAGGGACTGATCTGAACAAAGCATTTTAGCTTTAGATCATCTTTTTAAAAAGACTGACACGTGTCCAGTTAGCTCAAACAAACACTGATGAAAATCAGGCCGTGGAACAACTGTGACTGCTTGAAAGAATCGTTCACATCCTTCAAAGTGGAATTCTGTTGAAAGGCTGTGATTAATCAGCATGTTTGCTGTCGTAGACAGCTCTCTGAACAACTTCGGTTTGGAGAAATAAAGATTAATGCTGACCGGATGAACAAGCGAATGGTGAGTTGGCGTAGAGCTGAGAACAGTGTTTTACTGACGTCTCAAAGCTACTAAAATTCACCTGAATTCTACTTTATACATTTTAACATGACTAACTTTTGTTTTATAGCTGATCTGTGTGTTTATTTGCAATTATTAGCACCTGAGCTAGCTAGCTAGCTATCTGTAGCTCTTTCTTGTAACATTTCTAATTAGAATGTAATTCTATTTTGTGCAGGAATAATGATGTGAAGCAAAACTGATGGTAGTGTAAAGTTTATAAAACAATGTTTGGATAGAACCCTGTTATTAATGTTAAAGTTGTACAATGGCAGCAATCCACTTTGATTTTTGCCTCACTTGGACTAGCTTTTAGCTCATTTTATAATTAAACTCTTTCTCTAAACTTTTAAATCTTAGAGATTTAAGAACTGGATCACATTATGCATCAGAAGATGTGACTGAAGTTTCAAATCTCCACTTTTCTTAGTCTCACAGCTCTGGACTTCATCCTCCAGCGTGTGAAGATTTCTCCCTTCCTTCCTTTTTTTAAACCAGAAACTCCGTGAAGAGGAAAGATCTTATACTGCTGGGTGCAAGTGTCCGTATACAGCTTAGAGATTTATTGACTCCTCTCTGTGAAAGCTGTGAACATTGTCCAGCCAAATGGTAAAATAAAGTTCAAGGATTACGTTTGAGTCTTCACAAATCACAAAAAAGTGTCACTTGACATCTGTTGCAAAGAGTTGCGTGTTCTTTTTCAGACCTTTCTAATAGGATACAGGAAGTATTTTCCAGAGGGAGTATCTGACCCTTCATGCAGTGGAGAGTAAAAGCCTTAAGCTACTAAATCTGTGAAACAGAATAAAACAGGCAGACCTTTGATTTAGGATTTTTCACAAATTGTATTCAAAGATGAGCCTCGCTTCACTCATTTCCCCAGAGACTCTTTGGGAGTGTTTTTAATAGCAGTTAGTTTCATTACCGGTTTAAGGTGCAGAACAAACTTCTAGAACACCCTGAAGGTGAGCAAACAAGTGAGACACGGTTTGATTTTCTTTTGAAAGTTAAATTTTCTCCCTTTGACTGCAGTGTTTGTTGAAGAATACTCCCTGGTCTTATAGGAATTCACTGAGTGTTTGCTCAGGAACTCGAGCTGATGAGTAACTAACCACTTCTCCATCAGTCTGAGCGTGTCGCCTCCTGCTCTGGAATTTAAACCTGTGCAGATCTGTTCATTAAGAGCAGATGACCTGAAGTCAGATTGGTGTTACGCAAAGTCACCTTTACATCATACGTATAGGTGTGATGATGAGAGTTTACTACTGCGAAAAATCTAACGAATGTTGGAGACGCCTCTCGACGTAGGAGCAGTAGTTCTAGTCCCTCTCAGAGTTCCTCGCCCTTTCTCTAAGGCTGAGCCAGCTCATTTCAGCCACTTGTCTTTGTGATCTTGTTCTTGTGGTCTTTATTGATGAGGGTTATAGATCAACCATTATCTAAGTCATCCAGTTCTTCCAGTTTCCACTGTCTGAAATGCTGTTAATTTTTAAAAAGCTTAAAGGAAAACCGTGGAGGTCGTAGAAGTCATTAAACTTTCTGATCTGCTGACTTCTCACTGTTCCATGGAGAACCGTCTCAAACCTTCTGCTTGTGCAGCAGAATGCGCCCAACAGCAACGGTCCATTCTTCTGAGACAGAGCCACATCCCGACCGGTCTGGATGTAAAAATAATGACTTGGCCTTTCCTGTGGCCAAAATAAGATCTCTGATTTGACTATCCGCAGCACTTTTAAAAAATAAATGTTCACCAGCAAACAGAAAAATAAACTTATTCTGACACACCTGCAAAGAAGAGCATTCAGGTATTTTATTATTTTATGTTTTCTGTCTTGTGACATCATCTCTAACACGAATCACTGTAACGGTCCTGGAGAAGTATTTTCTAATTTACCTTGAATGAATGTGTTTTGGCGCTTTCTTGTTCAGTCTCTTAATCATTCATAAATATAAGTTTATACACAAACTGCAGTCAGGTCTCTTGGTTATTATATGCTTTAAAGATATGAAAAAACTCATTAATACCAACTGGTCATAAATTAAACTAGTCCATATGTTTTGAAGAGGGTTTTTAAAGGTTATGAACAAATAACTAATGTGTAGTAGCGGTCATGTTGCAGTAATAGATGATAGTTTTGATCAGACCAAACAAACAACTAGTGAGTCTTTAAAGGGCTCTGGCTATTTATTTAAACTACTCCATTCTCAAACTTTGTACGTAGTTTCATGTAGTGATGAGATTTATGGTTCTTTGACGTGAGCCGTTCAAAAGACTGGCTCTTTTATGGATTTTTTTTTGCAAATATGCAAGAAAAATGTCATGTAGAACTATGTTTGGGGACCGTTTTTTGTTGTGACACCTACGTGTGTGACGCTAATTAGCTTCCCCAATAAAACTGATGGGTTCATGTTGCTTTGCTCACTGATGTTGTTTTAAATAAAGAGCTGGTGTTCCGGCCTCAAACGTCACAGTTAAAACAAAAAAATGAACGGTTCTTTACAAGGACTCGGTTCTCCTCGCTCAAAGAGCCGTTCAAAAGACTCGACTTGTTCATGAACGTCACATCGCTAGTTTCATGCAAATACTATTTTGTATACTTTAAATCACTGTTATTATCTCACTTATTCAATTAGATTTTTGAGCGCTAATGCAGCAGCTAGCTGTAGCACTTCCTGCACATTCTGCGGCACTTCCTGTAGAAATGACATGAAATTTCTGCCAGAATAATCATAGGATGTAAACTTGTCAAGAATTAAAATGTTGCTTGAATATCATTTACTTGAACTGCTATGATTTTTGAGACTTTAATAGTTTTAATATGACATATATTTTTGTGGTCTTGCTCAGGTTAGTTAGCTCGTCAGTTCCTTACCTCAACAACCCCTTCAAAACTAATCTTCGTAAGTGTTGCCAAATTATGACTTTATCATTATATTGTGCAAATTTTCAGACCAATTAAGAAGGCATTAAGAAACAAATCTATAGTGACTTTTTTTGTGTGTTATTGAGAGCTGCAGATTCTGACATGAAAGCATTGTTTCTGTTCTCAGTGATTCTGTCTCACAGACAGCTCATCCCCCTCCTGCAGCCAGAGAAGGAGACGTTAACCCCTCTGCATCCAGACTGCATGAAACCACTGGCTGAGCCCACTCTGGTTTACAGACAGGAACATGGAGGAGGGCTGATAAAGGAAGAAAATCCATTCATTAAACACATTTTACACATTTTTTGTATTTCTCTCTCTTAAAGCATCCATTAAAACTAAATATGCATGATAGATTAAGCTAATTAAAGCTGCAGTGCATGATGTTTTCAAAAATTTTATTTTGAATCAAAACAGGCCAACAGCTCCCCCTCACCTCAAAGCTACGCCTCCTTAACCTGTGGAGCAGCACCTTCTCTCAGCTGGAGGAGGAGAGAACCGATGACCTGCTTCACTTCAAAAGATTCAGAACTTTTGAAACCCAGGTTTAATCTGGGAGCAGGAATCAGCAGACATAGTGTAAAACCACCTTTCATCTTTCTAACACGCCTCTCCGTGTTTGAGACATGCTTGTTTACTGCAGATGTGCTCCAGCTGAGTTCAGCTGAGCATCAGTTTTCAGTCTGGAGCTTCACAGACCCTGGATCTTTACACTGAAGCCAGTCCACAGAATGAAAGACATGTATGAACACACCCTGCACGGTGTGTGTGTGTGTGTGTGTGTGGATAAAAGCAAGGGTGGTCTTGGTGTGTACTGGACTGTGAGCTGTGACAAACTTTGAATTATGAGTCAGGCTTTTATTCGGACGCACCAAAACCAGACCCAAATGAGCAAAGTCAGTCACACTTCACATCGCAGCAAGCTAAAGCCTCCTCCTCCTCCATCCCCTCTCCCAGTCACTCCCTTTATTTCTTCCCCACTTTCATCCACTTTTAATGTGCGAAACTTTGATACTGAACATCCTATTTCCCGCGTTCTGGTCGGCTGGCTTTACATGCAGATGGGCTGGCAATTTGCATAAACTCAAAGGTCTCCCTTTCTCTCCTGATGCTTTCTGACAACGAGGCATCTATTCATCCTCCGCGTTAAGCATCACTCCTGGGACATCGCCTGAATTGCTGTCTCATGGTGCTTCAAGTCTCGTTTTACACTGCAGAAACTCCTGAGGAATTGGATTAAGAACACATTCCTTTAGAGAAAGGCTTCACAGTCGGAGGCATCTGATGGGTAGTTCGCTCCGATATCAAAGCTCCATGTTTTGGCACAGAGTCACGCCAAGTGTGATTTGAAGTCATGCTGAGTCCATATCACAGACACTGTTAGCTCTTTGGATTCCTTTATAAGTCAGCCCCACCTGGGAGATATATAGAGAAACACCGGGGTGTGCAGAGAGCACAGGAGGATTAAATGACATCTTAAAGGGCTGCTTTTACCACACTAACACCAGACGACCTAAAGGCTGGCTTTTTAAAAGATCCAATTAGGCTTAAAAATACACACAAGGGAGGAAATAGTCACTTTTTATCCCAGCTTGTTTCACTTTGTCTCAGATGAGTTGTTTCATCCGACTTTTAGGAATGTCTAATTGGGAATTATGTAGATTTAGAAAGAAGCAGGAGTCAAAATGAAGATATAAAAGTGGAGTTAATGGGTGCATTTCTCAGGTCAGAACTAGAATAGCTGCCAAACTTCTGTTTTATGGCACAAAAATTTGCTTTTGAATAAAAGGAACTTTAACGTTTACAATTACACACAGAGAGTCTCACTACAGTGGTCCAACCAGTAATGATCTGTCAAGCATCAGTTTAGAAGACTGGCTCGGTTCAGTCATTTGATTTTATTTCTTTTTAATAACTTTTCTAGGCATTTGCTGAGTGAATTTCCCTGATGAGGAGCAAATATTCCATTCATTGATTTTGATATAAACAAGATGTTAGAGATGATTCAAGAAATGTAAAGTGGAACAAAACCACATGAAAGAATAAAGTGTGAAAATAAAGTGATTTATTCATAAAATGTGCTTTTATGAAAGCAAATGTTTAAAACCCCATTTAGCGGCTGAAGGTTTCAGTGGGGAAACAGCTGTAGGATGAAATACGGGTTCAATCAGGAGGCGTTTGAGGCTATTAGTGTTGTGGATGGAGGACTACAGCAGGGATACGTTTCAACCATTAGAGCTGAACGCAGGTGTCTCCTCCTCGCTTGTCTACAAATACAACCTGAAACTAAACAGAACCTTAGAGCTGTCAGCTAAAGAATAACCACGTTTCCCTGAAATAGAGCTGATGCAGTATTCTATATTAACTGGAGATTAAATAAATATCAAAGGACTATCTTAGACCAAACATTAAGCTAAATTACATTGTGTGTCACTTTATAACAAAGGAATAAATGACCTTTGAGATTTGCTTATTGTAGTGTTGTAAACACCTGTTGATTCAATAATATTCATAAATATATGATATCAGTTCATGTTTACTGATGTGAGATCACGCTCATGTGTTCATGTCATGAATGTTAGTCCTTCAAGGTCTCAGTGCAAAGCTGCAAAGTGACAGAAAAACACACTTTAAACTCACAAAAGTGTCAATGTAACCATTTACAGCCTGAATTATGACAACATTAGACAGTTAAAATATAATTTAAAAACTGAACTACTTATTAGTTATTAATAAATCAGTTTTTATTATGTAATTATTACATAACAATATAACTAATAAATAATTGTCTTTTCCCACCTGTAGATCCTCCAGCAGAGCAGCAGACATAAGACTGGATTTAGTAGGTATTATGAAAGTACTAATACTAATAGTAATACTACATCTGATCACTTTAATATTAGAAGTGGTTTCATGCCATTTAGCAACAGTCCATAAAGGGTTAAACACGCAACATACACACATTATGGAGCAGTTATAAAAATTCAAACACCAGGTAACAAAATAAAATATGAAGTACTGTACAGGTCAGTAAAAGGTTATACCTTAGTGAATTTATGTAATTCAAACTAATGCAATGCTGCAAAATCATGACAGTATGAACAATATTTCATTACTGCTACAGTAATATTTATTATTATTGTTATATTTGTTTAAAATATTCCACAAAAGGACAACAAGTCAGAAATGAACCCATGTTCATTTTTATTCTGCAAAAAGATCCAACTCAGAGAGAAACACTAAGTCCATAAAACGCACGCACACACACACACACACACACACACACACACACACACACAC
>SSNR01000032.1:1935376-1994753 GCA_006937965.1 Callopanchax toddi | reverse complement strand
ACTGGCTCGGTTCAGTCATTTGATTTTATTTCTTTTTAATAACTTTTCTAGGCATTTGCTGAGTGAATTTCCCTGATGAGGAGCAAATATTCCATTCATTGATTTTGATATAAACAAGATGTTAGAGATGATTCAAGAAATGTAAAGTGGAACAAAACCACATGAAAGAATAAAGTGTGAAAATAAAGTGATTTATTCATAAAATGTGCTTTTATGAAAGCAAATGTTTAAAACCCCATTTAGCGGCTGAAGGTTTCAGTGGGGAAACAGCTGTAGGATGAAATACGGGTTCAATCAGGAGGCGTTTGAGGCTATTAGTGTTGTGGATGGAGGACTACAGCAGGGATACGTTTCAACCATTAGAGCTGAACGCAGGTGTCTCCTCCTCGCTTGTCTACAAATACAACCTGAAACTAAACAGAACCTTAGAGCTGTCAGCTAAAGAATAACCACGTTTCCCTGAAATAGAGCTGATGCAGTATTCTATATTAACTGGAGATTAAATAAATATCAAAGGACTATCTTAGACCAAACATTAAGCTAAATTACATTGTGTGTCACTTTATAACAAAGGAATAAATGACCTTTGAGATTTGCTTATTGTAGTGTTGTAAACACCTGTTGATTCAATAATATTCATAAATATATGATATCAGTTCATGTTTACTGATGTGAGATCACGCTCATGTGTTCATGTCATGAATGTTAGTCCTTCAAGGTCTCAGTGCAAAGCTGCAAAGTGACAGAAAAACACACTTTAAACTCACAAAAGTGTCAATGTAACCATTTACAGCCTGAATTATGACAACATTAGACAGTTAAAATATAATTTAAAAACTGAACTACTTATTAGTTATTAATAAATCAGTTTTTATTATGTAATTATTACATAACAATATAACTAATAAATAATTGTCTTTTCCCACCTGTAGATCCTCCAGCAGAGCAGCAGACATAAGACTGGATTTAGTAGGTATTATGAAAGTACTAATACTAATAGTAATACTACATCTGATCACTTTAATATTAGAAGTGGTTTCATGCCATTTAGCAACAGTCCATAAAGGGTTAAACACGCAACATACACACATTATGGAGCAGTTATAAAAATTCAAACACCAGGTAACAAAATAAAATATGAAGTACTGTACAGGTCAGTAAAAGGTTATACCTTAGTGAATTTATGTAATTCAAACTAATGCAATGCTGCAAAATCATGACAGTATGAACAATATTTCATTACTGCTACAGTAATATTTATTATTATTGTTATATTTGTTTAAAATATTCCACAAAAGGACAACAAGTCAGAAATGAACCCATGTTCATTTTTATTCTGCAAAAAGATCCAACTCAGAGAGAAACACTAAGTCCATAAAACGCACGCACACACACACACACACACACACACACACACACACACACACCATTCAGACAGTGTCCCGGTGAGCTCGTCTCTCCTCTCCATCACATCTGTGCTCAGATTATTTATCGCCTCTGATTTTACTGTTACTATTAATAAATCAAGCGAACCCGTGAAGCCAGGACGGAGGAGTGTGGAGGTGTGGGGGGGTGGTGGAGGGGTGAGGTAATTGGTGGTGTAACAGCGCGTGCAGCCCCGCGGTGGCCTCCTAAGCGACCCGCTTTATTAGATCGGCCGGTATCGATCTGCGCCGCGTTGACTAATCTCCAGAAGGGGGGGGGGGGTCGATGAGCCGGGATTCAATCATGTCTGCAAACAGAGAAGGTAATTTATTGTAATCACGGAGGGTAAATGAAAAAACGCGAGAACAACGCGCCCTTGAGGCCCGGTAGGAGAACTGCAGCCGGTCTGTGACCTTCAGCTGAACGAATCCTCCTTTTGTCAGCATTAATAAACACACCGCTGCCTCTCAGCTGATGATCTGATTTAGAGACAAGACAAACGGATCAATAAACAGAACTAATGATGATCTGAATCTCCTGCAGGATTCTTAGAGACAGTTCACTCAGTTACATGTGAAAAGGTGAACATCTGACCTCTTCTTCGTGTGACTTTTTTAGAACCTGAACCATATTTAAACAACTCTCCTTTGTAAAACCTGAATTTTATTATTTTATACAAACAGTAGATTCATTAAACTACATTTATAACTTTTGTTCTGTTTGTGAAAACACATAAACGCTTTTTCAGAGCTTTTTTTTCATATTGGAACTGATCAGGTAAAAAAAAAAAAGCTGAAACCTATGCAGAATCTTTCAGATTGTCTTTATTCAATTTGTGGTGTTTTTAAAGCTCTAGTAGTGTGATGCTTTTGAACACATTCAGTCCAAAAACATGAACATAGATTTATTATTTATAGATATGTAGATTTTTCTTAGAAAAAGCCACAAACACTGAAAACATGGCTGTGGAGCAACTATGGCTGCAGGGTCACTTTATATATGTTAGAAGTGAGTTTCTGTAGAAATATGATCAAATATCTCCCCAGGAAGCTGTTTGAACAAACTGTTTGGTTAAAGAGTTTGAATCTGACCAGACTGACAGCCAGTCTGAACAAATATCAGAGGTTTTGAGGCAGAAACATATTTCAGCAGGAAGCGCCAGAGGCTGCAGAAATGCTAAAAATAGCTGCTACTGCTATTAGCACTTGCAAACAATTATAATGCATGGATCATGCAATCCTTATGTGCTGAAGTTTAAAATATTTATTTTTAAATGATTGAATATTATTGTTTCTGAATATTTATAGCCAGTCACAAACCACAGCTGTTATAGAAAATATCCATGAGTCATCAGAGCAACGTTACATCTTTACACAGAAACTCACTTTTGTTTTATAATAAAAGTGCATTTACAAAATCTCTGACATTCTAAAGATAAAAAATATTTTCTGCAAAACACCAGAACTAACCCTAACAGATACTTTAAACAGCTTCAGCATATTTCAGTGACTCACCGCTGAATGAAAACAAGCTTCTGCAAAACAGATGGTTGACAATAAAACCACAACACTACAGGCATTACATACAGAATGTATATATTTAATATTAATTACACTCTCTTTCACGTAGCTTTGCTCTGATGACTCATAGTTTTGCTAACAGCTGTAAGCTGAAACTGACTTTATCAAGTACATTACACCTCCTTTTTCAACAGAAACTCCCTTCAAATTATCTGACCCGCTGCTTTAAACTAGCACAACAGCAAAAAGCTCCATGTGCAGCCATGTTTTATTTATAGAGTCTCACATTTGATTAGAACTCATCTGACTGTTAAACACAAAACAGTCCCTGTGATGAGTTTCCATAGGTAGCAATTAAATATCAAAAAATGAAGCAACAGTTGATGTGCAAAGAGCAGAGACGTCATCAAGCGCGGGAGTTTCGTTCTTCTTCTTCATTCTCTAATAGGTATGCCGGCTTGTATCGCTTCACCCCCCTCTCGTCCACCACCTGCAGGGCCTTGTTCCGACAGGTGTTGTCCATGCTGCCCAGGGAGGTGTACCTGCAGGAGTACAGAAATAAAGCAATAAAAGGGTTTCTGAAACATTCATCTGTGAATAAACGAGGGATGAACTTACCCTTTATCATAGAGGATGCAGTAGGGGACGTATAACGTCCTTAAGAAGGACCAGATGTCGTGATACGTCCAGTCCTGTGGAGGACAACAGGTTTAGCTCTTTTGGAACTGATTCCCTTAGTTTAATCTAGATGAGTGCTTTCAGAAGTTCTATTACTGAAAGGTTAAATCAATGATCTTCAGGGGGTCAATGACAAAGCAGATGAGATCATTTAATCTACATTTATATTCATTAATCCAACTAAACGCATAAGAGGAGAGAGCCTTCTACCTGCAAGGACAACCTCATGCTGTAACGCCACAGAGAGTACAGCTGCAAGGCAGCAACTTCTATTATTTGCACTGATTTATTTATTTATTGCACAAAGCTTTAAAAAATAAAGTTCTACTGAAGGTTTGGTGGACCCAAAATAAAAGCGTAATGATGAAACATCCAGAAACAATAAAACAGCTAACACATATTTACACCATTTGTGTATAAATAGTATTCACCAAAAGTCTCAAAACGATACGATTGGTCAGCTCCACAGGCCTGAACAGACACAGCTGCAACAACCCTGAATGTAAGAGGCCATCTCATTGGATGAAAACTATTGATCATTTAACTCTCTAAAGTGGTAAAAAAAAAAAACAAGTTTCTATAGCAACCCAAAATAAAGTTCTTCCTGCAAGAATCCTATTAGGATGTGTTTTTATTATTAACATATGTAGGAGTTCTTACACAGAATTTAGAAATAAGGAATCACATCAATTAATTAATTTTGCCAAAATTGATGAAAAATCCTATAAACTGAACAGATTGATCATATAGACAAACTAAAGAAGACTAAAGAGTCAAACATTGGACGAGGCTTTATGTACAACATGACACAATCACTATGAGTTAAAATAAAACGTGTGTGTGTGTGATGGGTGTGACGATCCCACCAGAAGCGGGTTGACTCTCGTGTATTCGGGCCAGCCGGGGTCAGTGGGGCACATGGGTGTGAGTGTGTGAGAGTAGGGGTCACTCCTCCTGGTTCCCATCAGAACGGCTCTCAGCTCCGGCCTCCTTTCCTTCAGCTCGTTCAAAGCCTGCCGGATACTGCCCTCCACAGAGATCAGCTCCAGGTTGTACCTGCAGGAGACACATCAGGCTGTTAGGAGCTGTGATGGGGTCAAAAGGCTAAGATCAGGACACATAAAAGATGTTAAAGCATACCGTCAACATGCAAAAACCAAGAAGATCAATTGATTTGTTTTAAGGTTGGAATAAACCGACTTACTTTTTTGTTGTGTCTTGAAGGAATCTTTCCATTTCTGGGAATGGAGAGACATTACGGATATAAAGAGCTTTGACCTTGTCTTTCCCATCTGGATGCCGCCTGAGAGTGGCAGGAAGAGAGAAATTGGGCATTAAAGAGAAATAGCAGGGGGGACAGCAAGAGATTAGATAAGACAATCTGTCAAATACAGACATGAAAGTCTGAGGACAGGTCGCTCTGTCTGAGGCTTTTCTACTTTTCTCTCTCTCCACTTAAACCTCAGTGAGAAGCGTCCCACCCTACTGTGCTCGCCTGATATCAGAATGCTGCTAATAATAATAACAGTTTTGTTTCTCAGGTGACTCGTTCTATTAAAAGGATTCTTCCTTCTGGTTACCGTCTCAGTGCAGCGTAGTAGAGGTGGAGCAGCGCCGTGCAGTCTTTGCCTCCATTGAAGCCGATGCAGATCTGCTCTGTTGAATACTGATCCAGTGCAGCTTCTATTGTTTTCAGTGCAGATTTGACTTTCTCACCCAATGCTGTATCTGTAAAAAAACAAACAAACACACCCTGAAACAGTGAGAAGACGCTTTATGATGTAGTCAAATTTATTTAGGCATCATTTAATTCAATCGCTATTTTGATTTCAGAGTAAAAAAATACCTGTTTTAAATTTAATATTTGATCCTAACATCTGTTATATTACAAAAAATGGCAATAATAGCAAAAAACAAAACATAAATAAAAGGCAAAGAGGTTCAAAGTTTTCTCAGAGGAAATGGAAAACTAACACAAACAGCTAAATGGGGTGTTGGTCTGTGGGAGGAACCTGGAGAACCCAGACAGAGAGAACGTATAAACTCCACATAGAAAGGTCCCAGCTGGGGTTTTCAAAGCATATTATTACCCTCTGCACACATTAGTTTATGTAACTGAACTCAGACAGGCACAAAACAAAATGACAAGGCAGGTTTTATTTGACCTCTATTTATACAAACGACTGAACCATGGGCCATCTTGGAGGATTTGAAATTCCTTTACTGATCTGTATCACTCTGCAGTAGATCCTGTTAAAGTTTTAGGAAGGAAATGCATTTTTCATTATTTACAAAGCTCTGTCCTGTCCTAAAGCTCTCATTGTTTTCTCGTCTCCCAGAGTGCCGGGCTGCTTTTGATCTCCAGAGAATCAACAACTAAAATGGGGCAGAGCTTTTAGCTTCCAGGCCTCTCTCCTGTGGAGCCAGCCTCCAGTCCGCTTTAAGAACAAGCTTCATTTCATTCAATGCCTGTTAGGTGACTCTAACTTGGTCCAGAGTTTGATGGATAATTGTTTATCTCCGCATGTCCCTGTGATGGACCGGTGACATGTCCAGGTGGAACCCCGCCTGGCTTTGATATTTTTAGTGTTTAGGTTGCAACAATAAGCAAACAGCTGTTTAATAAAGATGTTATCACTGTCAGATAGCTTTCAGTAACTCATACGTGTATCAGACACATAACGAGTCTTGATTAGGAGTGCTCACCGTTGTTAGCCAAAACGTACACCTCTCCACTAGCGATGGACACTGGGTCTTTGACTATGGACACCACGCTGCCTTCAGGCAGCTCGTCAACCAGCTGCGCTCGGGCTTTATCCACCTCCTCCTTGCTGTTCGAGTCCAGAACCAGCCTGACTTTGCTGTAATTACTCAACCAATCAGGATAGGAACCGAGGGCCACCTTCCTGCCCCAACCGGCCTGCAGTCTGGTCAGCACGGGTGCGATCTCCGTTTCCTCTGCATCAACAAACACCTGACGGGACGACGTTTGGTTAGCATGGTCTCTGCTAACAGACTGAAGCTCTGCACGTGATGAGAAGATGACATTACCTCACGGGTGTAAAATGTAGTTCCTGAACTAGAAAAGAGGTGCTCCAGGCCGGTGAAGGCCATCTCCATGAAGGACGGTGTTCCAGGAAACACGTACACGTTACGCACACTGACCTGTAAGAAAGTCAACAAATTAAATGGTCAGAAAATAAAAAACTTTAGATCAACTCTGAGTCAGAGGGCTAAAACTCTTCATGCAGCCAATGTGTGGAGTGGACACACCAACTAAAACCTGTATTCTCATATTTACAACAAAAAAAAAGGTAAACTGATACAGACTGAATACCGACTCAGAACTTTGCCTAAATTCAAGACAAATTTTAATACAATATAATTAATTACAGCTCATATTCTCATATTTGTGGCTGCATGGTGGCGCAGTTGGTTAGCACTGTTGCCTCGCAGCAAGGAGGTCATGGGTTCGCGTCCCAGCTCTGCGGCCTCTCTGCGTGGAGTTTGCATGTTCTCCCCGTGCGTGCGTGGGTTTCCTCCGGGTACTCCGGTTTCCTCCCACAGTCCAAAGACATGACTGTCAGGCTAATTGGGCTGGTAAATTGTCCTTAGGTGTGAGTGGGTGTGTGGTTGTTTGTCTCGTTCGTCTCTGTGTGGCCCTGCGATGGACTGGCGACCTGTCCAGGGTGTCCCCCGCCTCTCGCCCCTTGACCGCTGGAGATAGGCGCCAGCTCCCCCGCGACCCTCTGTGGAGGACTAAGCGGCTACAGAAGATGGATGGATGGATGGATTCTCATATTTTAAATTATTTTTCAGCACTGGAACTTTAGAAATCAGTTTTGTACATTACTACACTGAATATAAAACACACTGCGTACACTTTAGTACTGGGAATAAAATAAAAAGTTTAAATTATAATGAAACTTGAAAGTGTTTAATGTTTATGCGCTGATCCTTGTATTTTTAAAGGTCAGTGTGTAAAGAGTGAGTGTTTTCTGGAACTTCACTGCTCCCAGTCCTCTGACTGGACAAACCTAATTTCACACATCTAGGTGGCGTTTCTGTTCTGGAGCAGAGATTAACAGTTTGGTAAAAACAAACCAAATTAATAGAGACCATCTGAATGTTTGGGGCAAACTTCATTTGTAAACAATAGGTTCAAACTATTCATCTCATCTTCATAGTGTTGCTTCCTTTTATCCTGAATGGACTCACCACTGGGTAGCGCTGTCGTTTTCCGGTCTGAGGGTCGGTTCCATAGTTGAGTTTGGCTGATCGAGGAACCATGGCCATCTTCATAGCTGGACTGTTTGTGTCCGTCACCCCGAAGAATTTTTCCACCAGCCGGGTGAGCTCGGGATGAGGGTACAACTCCTCCTGGAACGCCACGGCGATGCTTTCCAAGGTGATGTCATCGTGAGTGGGGCCCACGCCCCCTGACGTCAGAAGGTGTGTATACTGAGAGGAGAGGAGGACCACCTCTTTGGCTATGACTTCCTGTACGTCTGGTATGACGGTTATACGCTGCACGGACACGCCGAGCCTCCTGAGCGCTCGGGTTAGGAAGGTGCTGTTTGTGTCCACGGTGTGACCCTGAAAGAGATTAACAGCAAGTTTCATCGCAGCGCCTCCACGCTCACTCAGACATCAAAATCAAGGGCTTTAGAAAAACACAAAGCTTCAAAACGTTAAAGTTCTGACTGATGAAATTCAAGGACTCACAGTCGACACATGTTGAGTGTAACGGCGTGACATTGGATAGAATCTAAAGCTTTGTGTTTAAATCGTGTCAAGTCAAAGAATAATGGTGAAACTTGTCACTTCAAAACAAAGTCACGCCAAATAACAATCACAAGGTTTTCCTGGAGGTTATGAGAAGGAGCTCTAACATATCAAGGCTCACTGATTACAGAGGACGTGTTTATAATATCAAAAGCATTCAAACAAGCAAAAAATAAACTTTCAAAGAGTTTTATTGTCAGTCACATGAAGCTTAACTTAAAAGTCACAACAACTACCTTGAGTATCTCATCTCCGATGATGAGAATAGCTGCTGTGTGCTGTAGCTCTCTGTTGGCTGAACTGGACTGACTGTTGGTGGACATTGTAGCGTTGCTAAGATGAGCTGCCAGTCTCCTCACACGGACCGCTGCTCGAGTCAGACAGGGTATGGAAAAGCTAGAAACACACAATAAATCCATGAAACGCTGCTATGATTCCTATAAACCTATAGCTGTATTCAGCAAAGTTTTTAAAAACTCTCAGGTCATTATAAGTCACAAGATGTCCCCATGTGGACAGACAATGATGCTTACAGCAACATGGATCCACATGGAGCATCCAAAACTACTTCAGTGAAGCTCAGTCCCTCGTCTCCTTCATTATTTCCTACCAGAGAGTTTCTTAGAAGAGACACACAAAAGAGCACAGAAAGGAAAGAAAGGAAACAGGAAGATAAATTATGAGTAGTTTGTGCATTTTAACTCTACAAAGAGATTTTTGCATCATAAATCTCCTCTCAGGGTCTCAGGTTACACTCGATTAGACAAAAAAAAATCATTGTATCTTTCAGATTGGAAAATGCAATGAGGTTAAGGAATATGTTTACTTGTGTCATGTGGATATGTTACATACCATACTTGTCTAGCAAGATATTATTTCTTCAAGCAAGCAAAAAAGTAATTAGTTATTAAATGAATCAAGCAAAGGCTGCAGCTTCTTTTCTTTGACATAAATTTGTTTAATAATTCTTGATATTTTACTCAGGAACATCAATTTGACTATTGAATATAGTTGGAACAAAATTTTCTATTTTAATATCAATAAGTTATTATAACTCAACATTTTATAATTCCAATGTTTCCACTGAGTTCAACATGCAGGACTCAATCCAGTGTCCAAACACTCCTGATAACAGGGAACTAAGTCCATAATGTGAAGCTAAAAAGAAAAATTAGGCATTTTGCAGGAGATACTAAACATGAACTTAACTTCATGCACATTAATTTACACTAACCCAAACTGCCACAGATCCTGAGTAGTAACTGCATTGTTAATAATATTTGTAACTAATCTTTGGTGCTAACTCTGATCAGCCTCCTTGTGTTTTTTCTTCACCCTCCTGTGAGAGAGCAGCTGACAGTGACAGCAAGCAAGAAGTACGTTATATTCCTTTGTATTTAATCCATTATGCCCCGTATACTTTAACTACTACACACTGTAAACACACACATTTTATTTTAATTAACA
The DNA here is from genome assembly GCA_006937965.1 of Callopanchax toddi. Classification (NCBI taxonomy): domain Eukaryota; kingdom Metazoa; phylum Chordata; class Actinopteri; order Cyprinodontiformes; family Nothobranchiidae; genus Callopanchax; species Callopanchax toddi. The sequence continues at coordinate 1,984,878 of SSNR01000032.1, read as the reverse complement.
ACAGACAACCAAAGTACTTCTATTTTAATTTAAAACCAAGAAAACTTACTCGTGAACCGCATATGTCCTTGTAATGTAGCTTTACAGCTGTGACGACATGTCGCTCAAGAGCCAGCACCCAATCACAAATCGTAAACCGCAGCTCAGAAACGTGTGGCAGCCAATCATACTTGCGGAGGTGGGATTTATTGATCAGCAGGTTTATGTACGCGGAAACCGCTGTGTGTTGAAATACTGCAGCCAGTATGTAGCTGTATAATGTGTAGGCAGAGTAAATAAACGCGGCTGAAAACCCGATATAGAAAACTCTCCGGTCATGGTACAAGTTTAAAGTACTGCCACGCGCAAGGAGACAATGCTAAAAGATAGCGGAGATGCTAGCAAACCATTTCTATTTCTTGACTGAACAGAGATCACTGTGCCTAGTGCGCCCCTGCTGGCTGGAGGAGTCACGTTTGGCATCACCCTCTGGTTAAAACTTTCTCCGCCTCCGGGTGGAGCATTTTGGCTGCCTTCTGGTGTCAACTTTAGTATTTGAAATATTGAATCAAAGTAAAGGAGGAATTAATCACTCTTTAAATTATTTAGGCTCTAATATATATTTAATTTTATCAAAATGAATCCGTTTAGTATCCTCCCACTAATATAGGCTTTGCAGTTTTCAACCATGATGCAAATAAGTTACCATTTCATAGCTGTAATAAGCAAATGTGTTTTTCACTTTTGTTTTCAAAAATAGAAACTGTGAGTGGCATAGGTAGATTTAGTTACTAATGATATATTTTTGTTTCTATAACAAAAATGACAAAAAGCTTTTAAAAAATTATTAAATCAGTTGGTAAATTGTTTTGTCTCAACTGAAAACAACAAATAAATTATGTTTAAAGTCTGTAAATCAGTAAAAGATGATATATGAATAAATACAAGATAAATGATTAAATATTTCTAAATTTTGAGCAATTTTAAAAACACCGTTTTCGATTGATCACCTTAGTTTAATTAATGCTGATTTAGAAACCAGCTATATCACAGATTTTCTATTATTTATGAATCCTACAAGTATGACATTATGCTGTAGAATAACTACTCTACTACTAAAACTAATATTATTATAAACAAGGAGCAAATTATTTATAGAAAGAAATTCTAAGCCTTTATTACTGAACTTACAGAAACTCCTTTTATCACTTAAAAAAAACAAACAAACAGAAAAACAAAGAAAAATCTGGGTCACGTTCATCTGCTGTGACCTATAAAGCGCAAACTTTTGGCCTCCAATCAGGAATTTCTATTTTGCGAAACGAGCGCTGACTGGTCCAGGTGCAAACTGCAAGCGTCAAAACTTCCACGCGCACACGCACGCACGCACACAAGAACCATATGACGTCACCCTTCTTTTGCGGAAGTGGCTTCTGTCGTGAGCGTGGAGGAGGGGGGAAGCGGGAGGGGGGAGGAGAAGGAGGAAGGAAATAAGGCAGAGGAAGAGAAGAAGAAGAAGAAGAAGTTAAGAGTCATCTTTTATGAAGTTCATGCTAAGTGTTTGAAGTCTGACGACCGAAACCATCGACGCTGTGTTGAGTTTATGTGAAAGTGGGCTGAAGTTAGTCAGGCGGCAGCTTTTGTGGCGGGAGGGAAAGTCACAGGAACGGGAGGAAGAGTGCTGGTAAGTAAACTGCTCGTTAAAGTTGAGTAACCACTTTTTTCGGGGGGTTGGTGTGGACAGTACGCGCTTTGCGTCAGTCTGCCGCATTTACTGCACATAAAAAAGTTTTAGAAACATATATGTAGTGTGTGCAGCGAAAGCTTTGTTCTGTTTGCGTGCATTATGTGCGCCACATTGACCATTTAGCTAGCACTTGGTAGAGCTCATATTAATCAGTTTACCATTTTGGAACATGCATTGAACTTGACTAAAAAGAACCCCTACTTAACTAAAAAATAGAGATGTTTGAATGAAAATGTTAATATTATTTCCTTATATGATTATTACCTTTAAATTAATAGTATTATTCAGTACAATCTCTTACATTTTTATTAAAATACATAATATTATACCCGCAAATTGAAGACAAAATGTGCAAAAATGAACATTTTATTTGTTGTTGTTGTGGGAGTTATAGTGTTAAGACGGTATGGAGTACAGTAAATAACTCTTTTATCAGACCGTTAAGGCATCAGATTAATGTTTAACTTGTGTTTATTCTGCTGATCATTTTTTCATTAGTATTTGAGTCCAAAGTCTCTGAAGCTGCCTGAGGAAAATGCAGCTTTAATGAAAATATTTCAAAACAGGAAGTTATGAGTGAACACAAGCCTAAAATGTAAACAAATCGGGTCACTAATCAGCATTTTTTTCTGATGTGTTTGATAAAACTATTCTCAAATAGAACACACAAGAGAGAAAATGGACCCCATCAAGTTTCAAAAGGATATTTATTGGAAAAAATGCAAAATATTTTCTGGTTGCATGGTTTTCTGGTTTTCTAATGTAAAAAGTTTCTTATTTGTGTCATAAAATAAATCTGTAAACAAGAAATGCAAATATTTTTCTTTCCCTTTCTTTGATGTTTTACTACAAACAAGTCAGGATCTTTCATGTTTAGTCTTGCCAGCATTGTTTTCTGTTAATAAAGAGCCATTCCTGGATTTCAGTCCTGCAACACATCCCTAAAGAACACAGTGATGTAAAGTTCATTGTTCTAAACTTAACAGGCAATTTTGCATTAAAATATAAACTAACTAAGCACCTCGGATGTCATTTTGGCCCATATTTTTTTCAAAAACACGAAGTTATGCAACAGTATAGCATTGTTGCGTCTGTTTGAAATAGTTTTATGCATTCTCTCTCTTCCCCTGAAGCAGTTCTTTTGTAATTTCTGCAGAATGTTGCTTTTGCAATGTCCTGCTGACAAGAACACATTGAAGTCTGTCATCTTTAAAGCAGTATATATATTTGAATGCACATTTCTCTATTCTTGAAAGCTTATAATGCCGCCACAGACCTTTTCTTTTGGACTTTCAAGGTTTTATTTATAAGTATCTATAACCCATCTCCATCTAAAAGTAACCTTTCCAGCAGTGGTGTAAGTTAAACCGGCTATTAAAAGGGCCTTGTGTTGTCAGTCGAGCTCCAAGTTGCTTCAGGCGGTAGTAAATTGTCAGCGAGATAAGCTATAGAGTCCATCGATGCACATACTCGCAACAAATCTGTGCACAATCAGACAAGCGTTTAAGCATATCTGTGCAGACCAGCCACTGTAACACACCTCAGATGTGCTGAAACAGGGTCACTGAGACAGTTAAAGTTCACCGTGAGCGAATGACGGACAGACACGCCACGATGGAAGCAGACTGAAGGGGATGCGGGATGATTGAGGCGACTGAAACCAGTGGCTCTTATCAGGGTCGGCCACAAGGCTCAGACCAGCAGCCCGTGACATGATATTAAATGGTGGAAGTTATCACCTCTGATGAAACGCAGGCGAAGAGAACGCGCAATCAACAACGGTTTCAAAAATAATGTTAGATTCAGACACATGACAGGGGAATGGCAACACACACGCATACACGCACACAAGGACAAACGGACAGAAGGACAGTCAACGTGTCAGTCAGAGAGGAGCATCATGGCCTCGCTGTCACAACACCGCCTCAGTCTCAAATCCAGCTGATTAAACCTGGATCTGAACCCTGCCAGTCACAAGTTTAGACACCGACTAACGGGTCAGAGTGACATTTGATTGTTAAGAGTTTCACCTCCACAGATGAGTGCAGTCAGAGACAGCTGATACATAAATGATCGCTAGGTTTTTGTACACAGCGGTGAGGTAAAATGTTGTGAACTTGACATAGCTGTGTGTGGGTCTGGCTATGTGCTTTTCTGTGACTGTCTGCGTTTAGGGTTTATTTGTTCTTTTCCTGGTGTGCCTGTGTGTGATTGTGTTGTGGAAAACATAGGAGTTTGTTTTTTTGAGGTCATATATGTGGTTGTCCGTCTATCTCTTATACAATGGGCACAGGGTTTAGTGCACCGTCTGAGCCGAAGTTTGATTCAATCCTATCAGGTGTCAGAAGTCAGTGTAGCTGTAATGTCTTTTAGCAAAGCTAGGACCTATAATATATTTTAGCTGAAGGAGTGTTGGTGATATTTTTAGAATCTGCTTCAATGGCCCATATTGTTTTTTTTTTTATCCAGGTGTGAACAAGGCTACACCTTTACTGGTACTCTCAACTAGTTTGACTCTAAACAAACTTCCAAGCTCTCATTTTTCACTCATTTTGTTTTTATTTCCTGTTCTAGGAGGTACACATTCGTTTTTTTCATGTTAATGCTGACTGCAGTTAATTTCTGCAAGCCTTTCAACTTTTCTTTCATCGTTACTAAACTACCGTTTGGATTAGAAGTGGTTTTAAATTTATACAATGATCTTTGCTTTAACAGTACTGTGAATTTATTCCACGTCGTCTTGATGAGAATTTGATGCAGAGCTGCTTGACAGATTTTCTGTTTTTTTTTGTTTTTTGTTTTTTTTAATAAAAGATGGAGGTAGTCCAGCTATCTTCATGTTTAAAAGCTCTTTTGATGGACAGTGGATCATAATTATACTGGGTGTAATAAGAAGAACCTCATTCAGGAAATCACTTGGTAACACAAAGGAATATATTGTGTGTGACCCACAGGGTTAGGAAGGAATACTTTAGAAATTACACATAACACATCACACGTCTCACTATATAAACAAGCCTAAATTACATAACATTGTCAGATCTCTTTTTATTATTAAAACCTTAAGTGTTTGTAGAGCAGGGCTACTTTCACATAGCTCGGCAGTCCAAAACCATTCATGTGTATTTGTTCCTTGGTGGCAGGGAGGGGGTGCACTGTGCTGAGCTGAGCGACGCCCAGAGAGCAGCACACCGCTGAGCCTGTCGTCCTGCATGCTGTGTTCTAGTTAAAAATATTTCAACTTGGGTGCAGTGCACAGTGACGATGCCTCCGCACATCCAATCACAGGAACATGAACCCACACTCGTTTCTTTCTCCTCACCAAAAGCAGTGAGGCCAGGGCTTTTCTTCTGAAAACTTGACAAATACATCCTGCGTTGAGATCAGTTGCCAGTCAACTGGCATCTTTGGGCTCTGTTTGTCCTGCTCTGCATTCTCTCCAGCTTCTGACTAAACCCTAGCAGCAGCAAGTGGTGCTCATACTGCCTCCTGTGTGAAAGCAGCATAACTATGTACAAAGATGTACAAACTTGAAGCAACAACTGATTGATGCCTCACCTTTTCCTTGGAGTCTTAACCTGCTCTATACCAACATACCTTTTAAAATATGAAACTTGATGATTGGCCTCTTTGAAATGTGCTGCCACTGGGTTACGCTGAGTTCTAGTGTAGCTTCTGTGTTCTACTATTCTGGGTTTTAGTGCTCTCATATAGTATTTTAGTATGTTAAGAAGATTTCATGACTGATGGACTAAGAAAGTTTTGCTGTCTTGGTTTGTTTTCATCCATTGCCTTTTCACTTTGTGTTTATTGTTGTTTAATTGAACTGGAAACTAGAGATGTATTGATTCTGGTGTTGAAGGAGGAGGCTGATTTTTTCTGATAATCTTTCTGATTCTCGTACAGGTCTGACCTGCTGATGCCTACAAAACCTACAGCGTTTTTCTTATTTCAATTTTTACTAATTATTCAATAGACTACATTTTTTCCAGAATGTCTTTCTACTTTAATCATCTTGATATCCAGGTTTTAAAAAGTTAAATATGTTCAGTTTATTGTAACGTTTTTTTTAAGTTTTGACTAGAGGTAGATCAGCTTGGGTTTCTTGGTGATTGGTGCTGATCTTTAGAAACCATGGCAGCTGATGACAATATACCTCTGATCCTTTTGTTGTGTCAATTTTACATTTAGATAACATTATAAACAACTATAAAATTGACAAAAGTGCCTTACAAATAGTCAAATAAATGTTAAATTAAAAAAAAAATCTAATAAATGTGAACATACATTAGAACATCAGCTCTAACTGGGTCTCCTGCTCTGCCAGAGTAAGAAAACAAGGAAAACCAATGAGTTTTGAACAAAGATTTAAAGGATTCAAGACTCGATTATGGAAAATCGAATTATAAATTAGCAGCATCCACTGCAAAAGCCCAATCACCTTTATGTTTTAATTTGGATCATGAGACTGGTTGACTAGTGCTATGTAAAAGTGGAGAGAAGCTCAGACCTTTGTGCCATTTAAGACTTGCTGCTGCATTCTGGACAGTTTGCAGGAGAGGGGATTTATCTAAACCAGCATGTATAGAGCATCACGGTAGTCCAACGAGGATACAGCTTCACTGGGGGATAACTTTATAAGGGAAAAAAATCAATCTCACAACTGTGTTTATCATTATTTATTATTAGGCAGTAAAGATCAAACCCATAATTTACCAGCGGAGTGACTATATGGGTCCAAGGGGCAGAGACTGGCCACAATAATCACCTTTTTTATTTTTATTCCCAATGTGCTATTTTTCATCTGACAGAAATGTCACAAAATTGCTTAATAAAAACTTGAATACAAAGGTAAACAGTTACAAGAACCTGGGCTCTTACAAACAGATAAAAATCCATATAGAAGATGCTACAGAGACACTAAAGATGTTTAAATAATAACCTGTGAATGAAGTGGAGAAAAAACTTGTTAAAAACAACCCATCAGAGAAATGGGAAGTTGTAAGTGGAAGTTGTACACTAAGTGGAGTGAGGCCGAAGAGTTCAAGCAGGAAGGGAACGATGGAAAGAGATAGGGATGAGGGATTGTGGTTAAAGGGGATTGGTGGATAGGGGAGGGGGGCTGGCACGACCAAAAATAGCCACCTCACATGTTTGCTGTGTTTGTAGTGAGCTGTGAAACCAGCAGACGTCCTGCTGAATGTCTGGCTAATCTAATGTTTACCCTCAGACTTTTTTTTTGTTTGTTTGCTGATGTAATCAAACTGCCTCATATCAGTTTACACTCATTCTTCCTGTTCTTTATTTATTTAGGTACCGGTATCTGTCTTTTTTCTTTTTACTCTTATGATGTGAACTGATATTAGACCGTTTTTCTGCCTGGATGAAGCTAAGTTGCCAAAGGTCACAACCTATACTAGCTACAGTTCTGCATCTTGTTTTTGCTGAGTGCATGAACAGAGTAAAGCAGGTCAAACCAAATTATAGAGTGCAATCAGAGAGATGCAGCCCTGCAGTGTGTGGATTACATCCAAACTAATCTCCGTTTTTAGTTTGTCGTTTGGTCTAATAAATGTTGAACTTCCTCGGACTCCTTCGGCACATTGTAGAAACAAAGCATTTGCTAACCGACACTGGGCACGCTGTGGCAGAAACATCCCACATTTGTGGTCCTTGCAGCTAATTCCTTTCATTCCACAGGATGTGTTTCAACGTGCTCACAGGATTACCGCTCTTCTCCTGTCACTGTTGCTCTGTGTTTCTCTAACTTTCTCCTGCTCAGTGCTGCTCTATCCCTGCCTGCGCCTCTGATATCGAGGCAGTCCCGTGATCTTCTCCACAGCTGACCCGGGAGCAAAGCATGCTGGGAGGGATGTCAAGTGTTTGCAAGGGAGCTCGCTGTAATTGGCTCAGTGTGTTTTGTGTGTGCTGATGTGCATTTTGGTGTTTTTAATCTGGTTTACAGGCGGCCTGTGTTGGGCGATGGAATATATGGTAAGACATTTAAACAATGCAACCAGCCAATCAGAAGCACAGCGTGACACAGTGGCTAAGGATCTGCTTCTTTAGCTAAAAAAACTTCAGATTTGATTCTCAAAACACACAATTTGGTTCCTTCTCAGTTTATTCTGAAATAAGAACTGACTGAGCCGCAGCATTTCTATTTAAGTGTGATCTTTTAACCAAGAGGAACTGTTTCTAAGGAACACATGCAGCAAAAACAGATTCTTAAACAAAAAAAGAATGTTAAAAATATATATTTGTTCCATCATGAAGTCTAAAAGACACATTTTGATGGTTTGTTGTTAAGTTATCTGCACCTGTATGAAACTGAAAACAGCTTTATTCAGACTGTTCTCACTTGCCAGGTTTTTTGACTGAGCTAGATTAAACAATGCGGTCTAACAGGCCACTATAAATCCTCCCTTCATGAACTAGAATGCTTTCTGATGAAGGAGTTTTAAAGAGCTTATGGTTATTTTTTGGAAGCTGCAGGTTGCAGTCCTGTTGGAGTGATTATATAAGGTTCAATAAGTTAAAATTATATCTTTCATGAGATGAGAAGAATGATTTATCTGCACATTATATAAGACAAGATTATTTATAGCTGTGTGTAACTTAAAAACTTAGTGTGAAACTAAAACCAGTACCTCACTGGGCTGGGAGTCTTTGCAGACATAAAACTGTGAGACTTTACAGTAGAATTGTTACGTAAAACTCTTTTTGCTACAAGTTTCATTTATGGCTTGGTCAAATGATGTAATTTCAAACAAATTGGGACATTTATGCAAAGCAAAATCTAATTTAGTCACAAAGCGTCTGCTATGTTCTACATGTTTTCACCCATTCCTTCCAGAGTTGTCTCGCACTTTTTAATTAATGGAAACTAAATTTAAAAGATGCTCTGCCAGTATTCTGCATGATCAGGGTAATCAGTGATCGGCCAATGTTGACTTCAGAAATCACATTTTATTCTCTTTTTTTTTGGGGGGGGGGGTGTCACCACTAATTGATGCTGGCAATAACAGATTCCTTACTTTCAACTAAATCATTGAAGATGAAACCTTTTTGATGATTATAGTTCTTTGAGATTAATCAGAATCAAATGATCTTATAATAAGAAGCCGTTGAGAAATGTTTCAGAACGGCATTCACAATTTGCCTTCAACCCAGTGGGGTCCAGGCTCACAACATGACAATATTTATCCCTCAAATATATCAAGTCTCTAAATAATTCTGGGTTAATTTCTGATCATTATTCTGTCAGCCCTAAGCCACTGTGTGTCATGTGCTTCCCTGGTTGTACGCATGATGGGTGGAGGGTGCTGTTGCCACCAGTAAGAATCACCTCCAATCGTATTGGTGTGTATGATGATTCCTGTCACTCTGAATGACACTTTGCCTGATTTTGCTTGAGCACACAGTTAAACCACATGGTGACAATGTGGTGTTTGAGCTCTGCAGGGACTTTGTGTGGGGGTGTCATTTGAGGGCTTTCTGCTTTCCTCTCTGCTGGGTTTCTTTCTGCTTTGTGCAACACTTCCTTCTCATCAGATATACTTGAATGTTGAGTTTGTAGGGTCTCTGATTTCTATCTTCCTGTACTTTTCTCCCCTTTTAGCACTGTAATCATGTAGTATAGTGAACATTTTGTCTTCTTTTTTAATATGTTAAGTGCAATCAAGGGTGAATGCAGTGACATCCTGCTTCATGGCCTCCTCTTCCTCAGGTTACCTAAAATGAATAAAGGAGGAGTTTTGAATAGGCAACAACCCATCCTCCCCCAACAAACACACAAATCTACCCTCACTTCCTTCCTTCTTCCACATCCACATCTCTCTTCCCCAGAGGGTGTGCATTAACGTGCAGTAGTGCAGCATCTCATCGTACATGCACGTGCACACCGCTAAATGTCTCTGGCTGCAGAATGTGGGTGGGGGGAGGAAACAGGAAGGAGGTAGCATGGGAGAAAAGATGACGGGGAGGGCACATGCAGCGACGCACGCGTGTGTGTTTGTTAGAGAGAGAGAGAGAGGGTAAGGGAGAAAATGGGAGGCAGTATCACCCACCCAGACCGGGAGGAGGAGGGGAGGGCAGACAGCGTGCTTGTCCCTCTAACAGACAGAGGTGGAAGGAAAAGTGGGCATGAGAGACAGAAGAGGAGCACAATGAAGGAGTGCCACTGTCCATCCTGGCAGCACTGCCATTTCACCATCTGCTGAGAGAGAGACGAGAGAAGGGGACGAGGAGAGGAGACGGCAAGCCGGAGGAGAGGATAGATGGAGAGAAGCTGCCGGCAGTGACTTTGTGAATTGATCAAGCGGAAGAGTGGATCTGAGGAGAACACGCTTTTTTTTTTTCTACTGGGGAGTGGACGAAAGGAAAGGCAGAAAGAGGAGAGGACGGATGGTCGGACAGTTTGTCCAAACACTAAATGGGGGGGGGGGCTTTAAAATGAACATAAAAGCCAGCTTTAGATTAATGGCCATAAATGATCAACTGCATGCTTTATAAACCAAAAAATGATTTACTGCTGTTTTGCAGTTTGTTAAAGAAAAACAACAAAGAAGCAAATTTCTAAATCACTTTTTTGTTTCTGTAAATGTAGATTACCTCTGACTTCTGATTTTCTATGAGCATAGCTACCCTGCAGGATGTTATACAATCATCTTTGTTAGCAGCTGCACAGAAAATTCAGGTTGTTTTTATGCAAGTTTTCTTAATGTTTGCTGTTTTTAACTGTAGTGTAGATGTTGTTTATACGTTTATAGGAAAATGAAGATCAGTCTTTGAGATAACATCAGTTTTACATGCCCTGGTTGTTGTCAGGGCATTCAGCCAGTCTGGGATGTCAACATTGATTGGATTTTATGGCTGGCGTGATGCCGGTCAAACTTTGATCATTTCCTGAACTGTATTGATCTTTTTTAGGAGTCTGTAGTTGTTGTTTTATTTTTGCTATTAGACAAACAAAAGGGAAAAAAGCTCCAATGTTGAGCTTTTGATGCAACAGCTAATTGCTTGCCATAGGATTTTGAAAAAGCAGTTATCTCTTTGAAGATTTCTGCTGTTGTCGGGACTTCTCGGCACATATCCTCCGCAGGCATCTCTCTTAATGTCTGTTGCCATAGCAACGGGCAGTGGTGGCAGACAGAACAAGATGTAAAAAGTCATTTTTCTTGTCTTTTGACACTGACTGGTGCTGTTCCATTAGCTAATTGTAGATATTCCATAGATAAGACTCAGTAGACTAGATTAGTCTATGATTGCATGTGGTTCTTTGATCATTTTTTTATACTACAGAAGACAAGTTTTTCTTTACCGTCTTTGTATACTTTGAGCTTTGTGATTCAGAGTTGTTTCAGGTCATCCATCACCCCTCGTTTGTTCTGTGTTTCGTCTATTAGTGAGCTCAGCTCAGCCCACTTTTTCAATGGCAACACGCATTTTCATCAGTCAAGCCGATGTGCTATTATCAGGCATGACTGGATAAATTAGATTAACACTCTGATTTCACTTGTACATATCAGTGGGAGCAGCTGCTTGGCCCCAAGGCCTCTAATTACCAATCATTAGCTGTCCTGTTTGTGATCGTCTGTCACTTGTACTGTTTGTTGGTGACTCAGGATTTCTTTTCATGTCCAGGGTCACGTCCTCTGTAGTCACCTGACCTGCACTGTGTTCTGCGTACTGAAGCGTCCAGGAACCAGGGGGTTGGTTCTGCTCACAGAGCCTTTCAGCAGCCCTTTGTTTAAAAACACCTGGAGTTTCCTCCATTTAGATCTGATCCGTTGCCTTTTTGAAGTGCTAATCCTTTCTCTGTGCCCAACTTTGGTTTTATTTGATGTGTGACAGACTTCTTTTATTTATTTGTTCTGCACTCCCTTTGATTGTCTGAACACTGAGTATCTTTTGGAATTTGTTTCCAGCCATACTTCTTTACAGCTTTCTGGAGATCATCCCAGCCTCTCTGGCAGTGCATTTACTAGATCCTCCATGGTGCTTTCTGGCCAAGACCAGATGGATGACTAGCTAGAACTGCTAGACAATCCCTCTGTGGTGCTAGACTAGTGTAGGCGACTGTTCCTTTGCCATGCATCCAGCGCCCACTATAATCTTGAGCGCTGTAGTTAGGAGAAACTAAACTTGGCATTACTGAAACATCGGTGCCATATTCACAACTATAGTGTGAGTTGTCTGGATAATGAGTGTGCCCTTTGTTAAACATTGTAAAGGTCAGTGTATTGTACATTTGAATAGTGCCTCTATAGCACTAAGGTGTAGGCCAGGTTGTAGGTGTAGCCTTTCCTCTTACTGAGGTCAAACTGTTGCTGACTGTTTTACTTGTGGGATTTCTGAGACTGTTAACAGAAAACAGACTGTCTTGTGGATTGGACTATGCAGAATATGAGATTCTTGTGGTGGCTGTTGACTATATTTGGGAGCTAACCTGCTTGATAAGCCTTAGAAAAGGAGGGAAGTTGTTCTAGATTATAATACGACTCGTTCATACATGTGTCAACACTCTTCTCTCAGGTAAACAACTATAATCTGAGTTTATGGCGGTACTAAAGTAACAGCAGAGTGCTGCTTTAACCAAGCAGGGTGAGTGGGTTCATGTTCAACATCAAGGAGCCTCCATTCAGGGAACCCTAAGTTTGGAGTTCAGTCCTGACTAGTCAGGTCTCATTATCATCACAACAGGCCCACCGGTAGTCGTCATCATCCTGTGACCTACATTCTACCGTGTTACATCACCACCGTGCTACTGCAGTGTGTGTCACTGTATCAGACACAGACGGCATCTCAGACTCAACTTTCTGCTATCAAATGGTGCTCCAGCAACAAACACACACCCTAACCGATGTGGCCAGTTTTACAGAACACACTTGAACCAAGGCAGGCTCTGTTATTTTAGCCATATCAGGAACCTCTGTCAGGAACGGGCTCAGCTCCGGCAGCCCAGTCTTAATTACTAACTTTTTTATTTTCTTTTGGTTTTATATTGGTGTCTAAACTGACCATGTCTAGCCTCTAGCCATCCACGGTCCTTAATTTAGAGAGGCAAGAAGACAGGGCTCAGCATTTAGCATACAAGTGAGGGACTGTTAAACAAGGCAGCCTGGAGAACGGGAGAGCAATCGAGGGAGGGGGAGAGGGGGAGCGAGAGATCATCTGGAAGAGGAGAGAGGAAGTGGTGGCGCGGGAGAGGGCGGAGGCGTTGGAGAGACAGAGGTTGGCAGAGTACATCGTGTGGAGGAAGAGAGAGGACTTCCAGGATAAGAAGGGAGACCGAGAGAAGGGAGGGAAGAGCTCGGAGAAAGGGAAGGAGGCTTCACCAGAAGTGATCTGGAAGAGGAGAGAAGAAGAAGAAGAAGAAGGAGACGCAGGGAGGGAGAGAGCTAGGGCCATTCAGAGAGGACATGAAAGCATATGGAGGAAGAGAGAGAGGGAGTAGGAAAGGAACAGATTTGAAAATACTCTTGAAAAGTTGAAGCGACTACAGAGTTTGAGACTAGTCGTACATCAAGAAGCCTCCTTTCTCTTCTTCAACAGCTCTGCAGGTGTTTGCTGTGTTATCGACCGGTTGAGGTTGTGTATTGTGTGTGTTGCTGCTGCGTTGGTGTGCACAGCAGTTTTTGCAATCCCCTTGTTGGCTGCTAATAGGATTTTTATAGGCCTATGTCAAGCGTGATAGAGCTGCCAAAGGGAAACTGCTTCACACATGCACACACACCAGCACACACATGCAGAGTTTGCACTGCCATGTAGACACGTCACAGACAAGTGTTCACATCTTTTTGTGCAGTAAGACACACACACACCCACGAGAGGCATTCAGAGACAATCACTTGTGTTGATTCTTCATGGTGCTGGCAACAGCTGAATAACCGTCCCTCACTCAGAGGCAATTAAGTTGGGACAAGATATCATTTTACATTGTGGCCGAGTACCAAGACAAACCCTCTGTGGAGAGCTGAGAACTTGTTTTCATCAATTCAGGGGAAATCAGTGAACAAAAGCATAAAAATACAAAAGAACTGAAGACATCATGAGCTGTTCTGGTGCACTAAAGAACTTCTTTCTTCTGTATTCTGCCGTTGTCGAGGAGGCCCCACTTTTCTACTTTTTTCATCCTGCTCTCAGTGTGGATAAAGCCAATTTCAAAGCAACCTGGTTTTGGTTGCCTGAGTGGAGGACAGACAACCAGACGTATGGATGCAGCTCTTATACTGACAAACACATACTTGTGTGTCCTTTTAAAGAGAAACTTTGAGTCGTGAGACAAAAAACACTTGGACTGAATTGCTGCAGCCTGAGTGGACCTATAAATAAAAACGTAATCTGCAGATTCATCATGGAGCTCATGCAGAAAACCAAGTACACTCACATTCGGAGTGAGTCGCTGAGCTCAACAGATGAGACGAACTCCAATCCATCACCGTTCCCTCCTTCCAGCCCCGCCACCCCTTTAACTCCCTCCCCTGGTTTGCCTTCTTCCTTCTCCTCCTCGTCTCTCACTCCCATTTTGCCACCCACCTCTCCCCGCCCGGCAGAGAACAGCCCCACTACCCTCTGCTCCTTCTTCCCCAGTATGAGATCCCTTCGTCTGGGCGTCACTGGTACTCTTCTCCCAGGGCCCAAGTTCTCAAACAGGTCCCAGCAGACCCAGGCGCCTGTTGAGTCATCTGGAGATGACAGGAGCACCTCTAGCTCTTCCCCTCCTCTTCATCAACCTGTCCCTATCCTAACTGCTCCCTCTCCCCCTCCCCGACCTCCTCTGCAGGACATGAACCGGCTCGGAGGGGCGTCCAGGAGGGCACGGGTAGAAGGAGGGCAGCTTGGAGGAGACGAATGGACGCGCCATGGCTCCTTTGTCAACAAGCCCACCCGTGGCTGGCTGCATTCTGACAATGTGGTCAGCACCACTGGTGTTTCCTATACTGTTCGGGTGAGTGAGTAGCACACTCTCAGTATCCCATCTCTGTTTCCAGGCTGTATCATGCAGATTATACAACTCCTCAGTTTGTTTTCTCAGTGTTTGATTGCTAAAATTGGACGGTGATGTAGGAAGTGTCTGGTTTTAATGTGTTTCCTTCCTGTTTCCTGGGCAGTACATGGGTTGTGTGGAGGTGCTACAGTCAATGAGAGCACTAGACTTCAACACCAGAACTCAGGTCACTAGGTGAGATCAAACGCTGCTTTCCTCTCTCCTAGTTTTAAGATACATTACTGTTCAAATGTTTTTATCTTTCCTTTATACTTTACTTACAAGCAGCCAGACTTTCTTGTAATTATTAAAGTGTTCTTGATCAATAGTTCTTTTAGGGTCTCTGTAGATCTTCTGAAGTTGATGGAATTTGGCTGCTTTTTGACTCCTTTTCAGTCCATTTCTTCAGCATGTTGTTCAGTGAAGGGCAAAAAAAGTGAGCCCTAAAAATCTGTCTACAGCAGATGAACAACAAATCCAGCAGAGTCCAGAATTGTCTGGTTGGTCCTAAAACACTATTTATATCTTTAAAAAAACAGGAACAGTTTCTGTTTTTATGAACCAGATTTATTCCTCACATGTATTATGTGCTGATAAATCACTGGTTCATTCCTTTTTATGCCTGAATTGTTCATAGATCAGAGTTAACTGGTTTAAACAAAGACTGGCCAGGTACTGGACTAAAAATGAGTGGAAAAAGCAGCCAAAGTCCAAAGAGAAACTTAAAATATCTTCAAAAAACCTGATGAAATATTTATGAAAACCACTTTAAAAGATTACAAGAAAGCCTGAGTGCTTAGTAAAATTTAAAGAAATTATGGATGACTCCAAACTTTTGCCCAGTGTTGTCATGATGATGCTCTAATGGTTGACCTGAACCTTGTGTTTGTACGTTCACACACTCCACTCACCTCTCATACTGTACGTCTTTGTCTGCCAGCTCGTATTCTGTCCTACTTCCTCATTTTTTTCACTTGGGTTTTTTGTCCCTCTCTCCCTGTTAGTCCCTGACTGTGTTAGCTCATGTATGTTTATACACCCCTGCTGTTCTCTGAAGCCCTAAATTAGAATGTTCTGAAATCCTAGTGGTTTCCTTGTGGTTTCCGTAGCAGTATTTGTCTCTGTGGCAAAGAGGAGGACAGTTGCCAGGGATAATTTATCCCACCCGCTGCCAGATCTCTCTTTAAAATGGGAATCCAGGAAAAGTGTGAGCTTTGATTAAAACACATTTGCTAAACATGTGTTTTTAACGTTTCAGAGAGGCAATCTCTGGAGTATGTGAGGCGGTACCCGGAGCCAAAGGAGCCCGCAGGAGAAAGGTACATACTACTCACATGAGAACACATTCCTACAGAACATTATTTATTTATAAGGTCTAAGTGGACAGCAGGAGGAAGGGTTTTCTGGTTAAGAGCATGAATTAGCTTATTTGTTCACCTTGTGGTCAGTTGGATGTTTAGTCACATGCTTTCCCCATTTTCTTAGAAACACACAACATTATTTTTTAAAGCCTTGCTTCACTTAAATTCATTAGTGGGCATCATAATCCAACCCCTAACTGTATCTCAATTCACTATGATGGGACAATTCAGCCATTTTAAACGGTGTTTCCACATAAAAGTTATAAATAATGACTATTTTATGAACAGCCTTTGTTTGGAGAAATGGGGTTTATATGAACCAGTAAAGACTAAGGTGTGTCGTCTTAAAATGGCTACAATCTCATTAATGCAATAGCAACTCATGTAACATTTTATAAAGCTTTACACAGCTTTAAATTTCATATTTCAGTTATTTTGGTGTGAAAATTAAGATTTAAGCTTAGGATTCACTGTGAATGCTATATTTGGTGATGATGGTGATATTTACACTTGGGTCAATACCAATTTCAGATTTTTGTGCAGCTCAGACCAGCTGATACCAATTTATTCTTTTATGATTTACCTCAAAGAGCTATAATTGGCAGAATACAATTTTAAAATAGAAATAGTTCATTAGGTCCTACAGTGCTGCTTTTCTGTATCGTATTGGATCGATACTAAACCGATATCGGGAGTGAAAAACTTGGATCGGTGCATTCCTAATCACAGCTCCATGTTGTTCCAGATATTTGTGCATTGCAGTGATTCTGCTGTGCAAAGAAAGCTCTGCTTTGTACAATTTGCATTCAACTTTTTGTTTGTTTTCACTGAACTTCTCCCACACTTTGGATAGACACTGTACTCAATATCCTCTTTAATTGCTGATCAATGTCCGGTTTCCCTCCGGTAAGACCCCAAGGGGGTTCCAGGCCAGCCTGATGTAATCCCTCCTAAATATTGACTTTAAAAAATATATATTAATTTGACCTCCCCTGTCCAGTTTACCATTGCACTCACATTTGTGTTTGCGTTCTTAGCTGGTAGGGCTGTGTGCAGTCTTGGCAAAGAGTAATGAACTATACTGCCCCTAGAGGTCATGTAGTGCATATTGAAGTCTCTGTTAATGACGAGTCGGCATTAAAAATCCACGTCAACGATGTTTTTTGTAGTCAATGTTGATTACATCGACTAGTAGTTGCAGCCCTACTACTACCACTTATCAGTGTACATTTAAGAGCCACTTTGCTTTATTGTTTTGTTTTTTTTATCTCAACCATCTTAACCTTAACATGAACCTGAGTATTTATTTATCTCTAAAATCCTTCACTCAATGTTTTTAGTTTTGTGATGTAAACACAAAGTAAATGGTGGTAGAAGTATACATCTTAGTACCCAGACACACAGAGAACTTGACCTAAGCTGATTGTACACTTCTGTGGTTAGTGGGCTACTCACAGGTAATTACCAATCACTCTTGGGTCTCTCTCTTCCCGCCTTTCTGCCACGAGAGACACTTTTTTTTAAGCCAGCGTCGGGCTGAAATTGTACTTCACATTAACAGACGTGGCCACCAGCCTCCATTTTAAAAATGTGTGTGTGTGTGTGTGTGTGTGTCTGTCTGTCTGCAAGTAAAACTATAAACCTCCACCCAAACAGTCCATAAAACAGGTGGCTAAGTCCTGCTGCCAGAACAGGGTTTGGCAGCGACACACGGCAGACAAAATAAAAAAACTAGAATTGATTTAACTAGCCTGCTTCTCATTCAGATGGAGCTTTTCTCATGGAGTTGTTCATCCCTTTGGTAACAAATATGAATCAAAGCCATTAAAGGAGGAGGTTTTGCTCTGACACAATGGTGCTGGAATGGTTGGTGTGATGTTCTTCACATCATGTGGACTGTCCTGTCTGTTAGTCACAGTTGGCCTTAGAGACCAGATCGCTTTCACAATTGCAGCTGTTCTGTCACTCCCACACACACTCAGCCATTTCCAAACACACACACACACACACACAAGCCCGAAGTCTTATTCACAAACATGCTAAAGTAAAAAAATAAAAGGTGTTTATTCTGTGTTTTGACTGAATCTCTTGCTTTATGTGTTTCTTCTCTTTGCAGCCTGCCCCTCGTGGCTTGACGTCCATATTGGGAAAGAGCAACTTGCAGTTTGCAGGCATGACAATCAACCTCACCATCTCCACCAGCAGCCTTAATCTGCTGGCCTCTGACTGCAAACAGGTTAGACTGAAAGCAGCTCAGTTTTCTGAAGAAACCGCTGATCTGGTCTGTTCTTGAAAGTCATGAGTCAGAGATGCGCCTGATTGTATGAAGTCTGCTCTGTTGGAGCTGAAGTAGAGTAAACCTGAAGGTCTGTCAGCTTGGAGTTTTATGGAGTTTGGTAACAAAAACACTCTTAGCCTATAAAATGAGCTCTAGTTCGTATCAGTATCTTGTGTGAAAAGCTTTGTTTTTGTTTGGAGTCTAATAAAACATTAGGAAATGCTAATTCAACACAGCTGTCTGTGTGGAAGCTGGTTCATTTAACCTAAACCTCTACTCTGATGGAACTTTGACTCTGACTAAGCCTCAGAATAATGTACAAATTACTTCACTTTACTGGAAAAGAGTCAATGAACACTTGGAGCCTTTTACACCCAAACTCTAAACGTAAACGTCTCCGGAGCCGGTTATGAGCTCAACTTCTTTATCATGTTGATCCAGTGAAGTTCAAGCAGAGTCTTCGTGACTCAAAACATTATTCTCTCATCATAGTGCACTACTCTGATTTACTAGTGAACAATTAGTTGTTTTTATTTGGTTTGCCTCATTTACTCTTAATGCAACACAAATTCCTCTTAAATGTTGTATTTAGAGTTGGAACTGGACAGGATGTGGATCTCCTCTCAGACCTCTAATGAACTCTTAGCCACTGAGTGATGTCTATCTTTGGGGTGGTGTGATATTAGCTGCATTAACACACAGTGCAGAGGAAGCGTGTTGCTTAGCACATGTACCCGTTCACAGATGAGGAATTACACAGACCGTGGTTTGTTGTGCACACAGAGCATTATCAAGTCTTAATGTCGTTATTGATTCAACATGGGTGGTTGTTGCAGACTGTTAAAAAGCTGCTCCATCCGTACAGCAGCGGATGGTGCTCGGTGGAGGGGAAAAAGCACTTTTCTTTTCTCAGTAATGATTCCATACTCTTTTCCCCTCATCCAGATACTTTTATTTCACTTCTCATATACTTCATCTCACCCATTCTCTCCTTGTTCTCCGTTATTGTTATTTTTCTTTGCAGATAATCGCCAACCATCACATGCAGTCCATCTCCTTCGCTTCAGGAGGAGACCCAGTGAGTCACCCAACCCTCTCGCTCTCAGCTCAAATCTTACTCAGAGCTTTTCCATCTTTCTTCAAGCTGCATGTTCTTCCTTCCTGTCTGAAGTCATTGCCTTTCCCTCTGAATTCCACTTACTTCATCGTTGCCTTACTGGCTCGCTGTCCTCGATCACTTCCTGCCATCTATTTTGCAACTCGCTTTTCAAACTGGTTATGACTACAGCTTCAGCTTTATCTATTTTCCTGTGTTTTTTCTTCTTCTCCTCAGTCAGTCCTAAACCTGGCCTTCACTTTTTCCTTGTATTGATTTTTCCCTTTCCGCTGCTCCTCTAACTGCGCTCCCTCGTCTCGCTCCCACAGGATACAGCTGAGTACGTAGCATATGTGGCCAAAGATCCAGTCAACCAGAGAGGTGAGCAGAAAAAAAAAACACTTTTATGTGGTCTGTCAGTTCAAAGAAAATCAGAAATCGGTTTTGGTTTGTGTAGAACTTTGATCGTCATCCTTTCATATATGAGTCAGCTGTTTCCTGTGTTGACTTGCATAGCACTGTTAAACAGAACCTGAAATTGCAATTTCAGCAAATGCTAAATAGATATGACGCCTTTTCTTTATTATCATATACATGAATCACATTATGCTCTGATAAAAAGCTCATCTGCTTTGACATGACAAAACCAGCCAGTAGAGGAACTGAAGAAATTAGGAATATGAGGATTAACGATTCACTGATCAGCAGAGCAGCCATGTGCTGATGTAGTTTTGGGATTCAGTCTTGATATATTTTTGCACCAATAAAATTGATCAATTTAACAATTGAATGAAAAGTCTGCAAGCAACAAAAAAAAACTTGTAAGTGTTGTTGCATTTGTGTGTGAAGAGTGGCTCTCCTGTGTAACACTTATTTCAGTGTACAACTCGTCTTCTGTTTAGCAGTATTACTGACATTTGCTGTTCAAGAGAAGTGCAGGAACAATAGTACAGACCCTGTGAAAGTGTTCCTCACACTGATCACGTGGATCAACTAATATTCCAGAAGAATTCAGATTAGCTTGAGTTTTAGTTTTTATAATATAGAAAATCTATTTTGCAGCTCACTAAGAGACTATAAACGCTTCATTTCCCATCAAATCGGTGTAAGAAGTAACTTCTAAATGTGTTTATCTAAATGCTAAATAAGACTCACTTTGTTTTCCTAAAAACACCCCCGCTTTCCTACAGAGCTGATTAGGCTCTTCTTGAATAATCTTCATCATGTAATCCTTTAATCTGGGAAATTAGAGCAACTAAAGTGAAATGAATGGACTTCTGTATCCTTCAAACACTTTTTCTAACACTGTTTCTGTTAGTTAAATCTTTAATTATATTATGTAGCTGCTGCCTTCTTATCGTTTTTTTACGTCTTTGACTGCAGCTTGTCACATCCTGGAGTGCTCAGAGGGTTTAGCCCAGGAAGTCATCAGTACCATCGGCCAGGCCTTTGAACTGAGGTTTAAACAGTACCTGAAGACTCCCCCCAAACTGGTCACACCTCATGACAGGTCAGTGAGAACCTGTATTGTGTTTTGTGTGTTCTTGTATCTTTTGTAATGTTCCTGTCTCTCAGGATGGCTCCGTTTGATGGCTCTGCATGGGAGGAAGACGACGACGAGGCCGTCCCTCCTCCTCCTCATGACGTCCCATACTATAATAATTTCCCTGGAAAACTGCCTCCCCCTGGTGGACTGATTGACATGAGAACCCGCCCTGGAGCCACGCTGGTGAGAAGGATCTTTAAGAGGAGGAAGAGATGTGGTTCAGTGCTTTCATAGAGGGGCATTAATCTAGCTGAGAGATCATAAAAACTTAAAGAATTTGTAAACTACATTTGGTTTAGAAATTATCTTTTTGAGCCTGATTGTAATGACTAAATGTTAGTTTTCCAATAAAACTTCGAAAAAATAGAGCATCAGGCTGACGCGTGTTCCAAAGGAAAAACTCTGTCTTCCACAAAGATGATCTTTTTGTTGATTTATTAAAAAGGTTTCCATAAATGAACAAAAACAACACAACAAATATCCAAGTTAGACAGAAGTTTTAACACGGTCAAAAAATACCGTCAGCTCTTCTGCGTCTTCTCTCATCAACCGACGCTGCACACTGAGCTGAATTACCTCACGGAGCTGAACCCATACCTGAACTCTTAAAGCGACAGGCACGCATTTTCACAGAAACTCCTAATATGCAAATAACATGCGAATTGCTGTTTCCAATAAAATTTCAATATTATCCTAACTAAAAAAATTATAATTTTAAGATCTTTTACATCATGAAACTAATATTAAACGAACTAAAGTACAAATATTGTCTTAATTAAACATAAACAATGTAAATTGTGCTAATGGCACCTACACTGATAAATCTCAGATATGATTTAATATGATCGCCATTCTCCAATCTCAGATTGACTGGCTGTTTTTGAGTATTGATTTTAGTAATCCTTTGATTTATTTGAGGAAATCGGCATCATGCAACTTGATGTTTTTTTTAATGCCTTTTTGTTTGCAGCCCTATGGACAGCCAGGTCAGAGTGACATTCATAAGCAGCCTCTGCCTCCTCTACCAGGTGAGCTCTACCTGTCTGCAGCTCACTGCATCTGCTGTGCTTTAGAAATGTGAACAACAAAGCCAGGGAGTTTTGCTTAAATTTCTCTCAGGTCTCTGGTTATTTCTCTCATTTTGGGACAATTGTCATTTAGGGTAGTTTTCTCAATGCAAAAAATTGACCACTTGAAACAGTTTTAATCCCACTTCTCTTTACCTTCTCACTCTCACGCTTTGACTAGTAAAATGGACAGAATTAATAGTTTGTATCAAACTCCCTGATGTCTTCATTGTTCTGTTTTTTTAGTGGGTGCCAAAGAAGGGGCTCGAGAGCTGTTTGATGACCCTTCATATGTCAACGTGGATAAATCCCGCCCTCCAGTTGCAGCAAATGGAAATGCTCACAGAGACGCTTTAGACATGAGTGAGTATCTGTTCAAGTGTAGTTTATATCAGTGTCCAACACACCTGATTACTTCTGTAGCATGTTCTAAACCAGTTAATCACCCATTGATTTAAATCAGATTTGTTGGATTGGTAACACAGATTTAAACTTGGATAAATGAAGCTTATATTGATGTTTATTGGCACTACTTAAAAGTTTACAGAGAGCTAGGGACGAGTTCTTGTAAATGAGATGTGAATTATTATAAAACAATATTTTCCTGCAGTTTTGATGTTCTGTGTGGGAAACTAAAGGTTGGTCTTTAGTGTGAGAGCTGAGCAGAGTGGTTTGTACTTTAATTTCCTTATGACTGATTCAAATTGAAGACTTTCTCCAGGGGAAAAGCCTAGAGAAAGATAAGGCGATAAGTGTTTTTGTCCATTACAAGTGCATTTTGTAAAACATTATTGGTTGGCTGCGTAGAGTTTCCCATTAAAGACACAGCCCACAATCAATGTGCAGCATCTGTCGCTTGGTTCACAGCCAACATTTGTTCTGAAGAAAAATCCAGATAATACTAACAGACTTTTCTCTCCAAGAGGATAACAGCAGAACAGTATTCATAAATATGTGTTTATTAATTTTTCAAGAGCCCCTCGACGATGCTCTTGGAATCCCAGGTCACGGCGGCCCAAACTCACTGCCAGGAATGGCCTCGATGGTGAAACAGCTGCATACTGAAGTCTGGTTTCATGGTAGTTTGAGTCGCAAAGAAGCGGAGAGGCTTTTGACCCGGGATGGAGACTTCCTGGTGCGAGAGTCTGGGACCACACCTGGACAGTATGTCCTTACGGGACAGCAGGGGGGTCAGCCTAAACACCTGCTGCTAGTGGACCCAGAAGGAGTGGTAAGGTCAAAGGTTGTTACTTACCTAAACATACGGTTTAGGTACATGAATGGTGGCTTATTGTATATTTATGTTTTCAGGTGCGCACTAAAGACCATCGGTTTGGAAGTGTCAGTCACCTGATCAGTTACCACATGGACAACAGGCTTCCCATTGTGTCGGCTGGGAGCGAAGTGTTTCTGCAGCAGCCAGTGGAGCACAAAGCCTGAGGCTACACACACACACACACACACACACACCAATGAAACAACTCCACCAAAAATAGACACACACTCCAACAACAACTCATACAAGTCATATGCTTCAGTCCTCACTGCAACACTACACATCTACAAAACATTATATATGATCACACACAAGCCAAAAAAATATCAACAGTTTCTTTGCAAAAATCACTTTTCTCTTGCTGCTGTTGCTACATTTCTGCCAAACTGTGACCTGCAATCTTTCGGGCGCGAGCATCCGCCGCCGAGAAGCACTGCTGCAACTTTCTCAACCTACTGTGAACCAGGGAGGACCTCTTTACGAAAATCACAATAGGGCAGAAAACAAATGCAATTTTTTAAAAGATAAAAGTACACAGAGATATGTCATTATTAGGAATCAGAACTGTTATTAAATTATGTGTCAAACCTGGACGGGACATGAATGGCTGTAGAGTGAGATCTTTGAAACTTTTAAAAGCACGTTTGTATGTTTGGGAGGAAAAAATGTTTCCTCTTCAGAACATCGCTGGAGCGTTTAGGCAAAAAGCAAACCGAACGACGGGAGTTGTTCGGTTTCAGAGCTTCAACTCGACCTCTTCAAATGTCACAGGATAACTCGAGAAGCAAATGTGAATCTAAGATGATTCTGAAGTATGCATACACAAGTTTGCTTCCTGTCTCATCAGGAGGGCCTGACCACTGCCGGCCAACACCCTATTAAGGACTTTTGAACTTTGATCCTTGGAGAAAAGCCTGTATGCAAATCTGGGACAGCTATGCTAAAGACTATCTGATGGTTCTTTTCTTTGTGTTGAGTCTCATCACATGTAAACATCTGGATCAGAACAGCTGTATTTCCCTCATTCCTTTGCACACACAGAAACACCACGTTCACTCTACACCACCTGCCACGCCAAAGATCAGGAACTTGGTTGCTAACGACAGAGAAGGAAGCCATGGTTGATTATTAACACGTTTTTATTAAAACGGGCCTGTTTTATAGAGGAGAATTACCAAGATGATTGTGCCTGAATCTGGCATCAGAAAGGAGATTTATCTTTTTTAGAGTACAGTGATGTCAGCCACATACACGCATAAAAAATAACATTTAGAGAAGCATTGACCAGATCTTTTGCTTCTCAAAAACACTTTAGTATTTGTTTGCATTGACAATCTATGGGTTATATCTTTAGAGGCAAAGCAATGATAAATAATAAAATATTCAGCTGTCTAAGCAATTAATTTCCCTCTGCAAAAATAATGCAAAGTGTCATATGAACAGGTGATGTAATTTTTGTGTATTGTGGGGGATTGTTGTTTTTCTCGTGGCTCTAAATGATTATATATTGCATGTTCTGGAGCATCGCTAAAGATGAACTGTTCAGCCAAATGTTGCTCCTCGGTGTGCCGTTTTCAAACTGAAGCACAGGAGCAAGTTGATGCCGTTTTCTCTCCTTTCTCGGTTCATGGTGTTTTTATATCTTTTTGATCGTGCCTTGTTTCCTCAATGCAGTCATGTCATTTTAAATGCAGTCACCTTATGTACTTAATTCAAATGTAGTAGACTGCAGGAGAATCTCAGTTGCTAAAAAGGACTCTGCAAAAACGGCACTCCAACAAAGACAAACAGCTCCAGTGATGGCAATCTCCTCTGATGCACATTCCTGCATTCAGCTTCTAGTCACAGATACTTGATGTCACCTTTGGGAGAAAAAAACGGGGGAGGGGGGGTTTATTGATCGCCTGTAAATAACACGAATTTTAGATCTGTCTGCCTGGTATTGAATGATTGTTTTGTGTGTATTTAATGATTTATTTGATAAGTAACAGTCACAGACAGTACAGCATTAAGGTGGTTGAGTTTAAAACCAAATAGAAAAGACTGAAACCAAAACCTTGAATTATGAGAAGGGATTCTTCTAGAGTAAACAATAAAGTTATAGTTCAGGGAAGCTTAGAAACAATTACCTGTTAGAGATGGATCTTTGAACAACCTCAGTTTGACGAAAAATGTTTATTTGGACTGGATTCATGAGCTAATGGCCAATCTGAAAAGGGTCAAGACCTAAATGGATTACTGCTATAGCATATATAA
This sequence comes from Callopanchax toddi, assembly GCA_006937965.1. Classification (NCBI taxonomy): domain Eukaryota; kingdom Metazoa; phylum Chordata; class Actinopteri; order Cyprinodontiformes; family Nothobranchiidae; genus Callopanchax; species Callopanchax toddi. The sequence goes on along the minus strand of SSNR01000032.1, from coordinate 1,959,281 downwards.
AATTAGATATCTGGATATGTGCTTTTTATGTGTCTGTGTACAATTCTTTGTACTGTTTTCACGCTGCTTTCTTGGACCAGGTCACTCTTGGAAATGAGATTATCTCAATGAGACTTTACCTAATAAAATAAAGGAATATATATAATTTGTTCATGCTAATTAATAGCTTGAAATGCTAAAGCTACCTGCTGCAGCTATTATGTGCTCACCAATAACCATAAGTAACTAATGTGAAATGGAAAAGTTTACATAATGTCTTAATTGCTCAGACTAGCTGTTTGCTTGTTAGTCTGGTAAAAATGTAACTATTTCTCCAAACTGAGGTTGTTAAAATACCTATCTATCCTGGGTAAGACAGTAGTTTCCACAGAAACACAGTGAACATCTGAACTGTCCCTTTAACCTTTTATAGGGCAAGTGGCCATATTTGATTACTTGCTTTAAATTTAGATTTCCAGCCTAAACCTGAAACTTTTATAAAAGTGTTTTAAAAGTAAAATTGAAAAAACAACAAATTGTCCTTTTACTAATCTCCAGTAACACTTAACCCTTTAAAAGGTGCTCACTGAAATACATAGAAATTTTAGGTTTCGTCCATTTTTGCACATTTAGTTATTAGGTTTGATTTTTAAAGTGTTTGTACTTTTTGACATTCTTGAAAAACCATGTAACTTTTATTTTATTTTGTAAAACTTTTGTAAAAAATTTCAAGTTCAGGTTGCAAAAGTGATCGAATGTGGTCACTTGCCCTATAATAGGTTAAGTGTTCCTAATAGTCAAAACCTGATTTCGTCTCGGATGTATTCAGACATGCGCACACACACACACACATACGTCAGAGTGACAGCTGTTCAGATAAGTCAGGAATAGAAAAACCTGTGTGTGTGTGTGTTGGAACAGACCATTTTGACCTTGTGAACTGGTCATCGGTCATCACAGTTGCCTTTTGTTGCATGAGAATTTTTTTTTTTTTTTTTAAGAGTTTGTGGTTTGTTGTTGGCAACGATGATCGTCTTGATGCTGTTTTATTTTTAAGCGCTTGAAAGCCAAAGGTTACTTCTGAATCTTGTGCACAAACTGATTTCTACTTTATATTTACTGTCTTGTTTCCTGTTTGGTTTTGTTTTTAGGGAAATGTGTCTGTTTACACCTGTACCTGAAAATATAGATTGCATATATAAATATATCATTCATCTCTATGAGTTTGGGTTTTGTTGTAATTTTGCATTTAAATTATACAACAGTCATTTAAAAGCAACAAAGCACATGCTACTAGAGTGTGTGAGTGAAGGTCCTGCTGATCAGAACAAAGCAGGATGCTGTGGGGATTGTATTGAAGCTACTAGAACTCTGTTGTTAACCCATACAGTTTTTGGTGGAGCGATACAACAGGATGTAAACAAAGTCTTTAATGTTTGAAGAGAAAGTCCTGGATGTGAATGGAGGCAGTTTGCTGTTTAGGGAAGAGGTTATAAATAGAGGAGAAAGCAGTTATGTGACGCTTACATCTAGTGAAGTCCAAGTCTGATCCTGTTTTCTCAGCAGCACCTTGTTTTTCTCTGACGACGCTCAGATTTGCCTCTATCTGGTTAATAAATCTGAAGCCATGCACCCTCAGCGCCCTCTTCCCCAGGCCATGCCCTCCAATCTGGGACAGCAACTTCGAGACATGGCGACGGGTCTGGGACGAGGCAAGAACTTCCTCGGGGGGAACTTTGCCTACGGTTTCATCCAGTCTGTTAAAGAATGTCTTTATTTCCTCCTCTGCTGCTGGTGCATCAAGGAGATCCTGGATTAACCGACCAAAAGGAGAAATATCAAGTTACTAGAAGTTTTTTCCCCTAATTTTTCTGTTGGTTCCTACAGTCCAGCTTCATCATAACAGGAGTGTTTAAGCAACACTTTTGGAAAAGTACTCGTAAGTAAGAACTTCCCTCAAATACTCTGATAAAATCATTGAAAGTATGCAATGGAACATTTTTGTTTTGGAAAATTGTTTTCTTACTCTAGACTATTTTGTTTGTTTTCGCGTAGAGGAGGCCCAGAGGAGGTATGAGGAGTAATAAGTGAACATTTAAAAGATGCTACAAGTCGGTTCATTCATGTCTTCAGAAACTGACTCAGGATGTGGGATTTGTGGAGATCTGGCACCTTGATGTTCACCAACGTGGCAATGAATGAATAAACAAATGAACAAATTATTTTGCCTTTATTTCTTTTTTATTATTATTGTATATTATGGTTGGGATGTAGTGAAGAGCCACTTTACATAGGATGAGATGTTTTCAGCGTAGCTGGTGTCGTGAGCAACCAGAATTTAGGACAGCTAAGCTCACATTAGGTACATATAGCTAAATCTCAGCGATGACACAGAACATATTGTCCACAGATAGCAGGCCTTAAAACTGATCAAATGAAGAGTCACCATAGCAACCACAGATTGGAATGCCAGGCTAGGGTATAATGTCACCATAACTCTGAACTAAACCAAAACACAGGATAATTTATGCACACACTTGCATCTGGAACTCAAGGACTCTAGCTTCATCATAAATCAACCAAAGAGGAACTCTGATAACAGGCCCTGCTGTAAACAACATGATATAGACAGGCAGGGCAAAAGACATGTCAGACTTTGCTGGATGCTGGGGAGGAAAGAAGTCTGTATTGCAATTTATTGCAAGTATACACCTTTTCTGTATAATATTTTAATAATCAGTCTTAAACTTTGGAAATGTGTCCTGATCTTCTTCTCTCACATTCAAAGAACCTGTGACACTGGTGATAATTATAGTAATTATCAGAGGTGAATAAAGTCATTGTTTTTCATAAATTCAGTATCTAGTTTTCAAAACACTCAAATGTTTCACAGCTCCTTCAGCATCTTGTGTCAATCACTTTAAAGCTCCTTCTGCTAAAAAAAAAAACAAAACAAAAAATGGCCCGAGCTCTGATTGGTCTAGCTGGATGGAAGAGGTGGGATCAAAACCATTCTCTATTGTGATTGGATGAGAGGCGCGTGAATCGATAAGTTTAGGAGGCACGTTCTAAGTTCCCAAGTTGGATGAGAAAAGCTGAAGTTCGTCCTTTTTCTGAGACAAACGCTGAGGGTTGAAGTGAAGTAACCGACCACGGTGAGTCTAACCTAATGTGTAACAATTCTTACTAATTATTTTTATGAAAACGTGCCGATATCTGTGTTCGTTCCACCGCGGCACCGCCTACGTCGTTTCACATTTTCCTGGTGGCGGTCGACACGGGAAAAGTGGTAATTGTTTGATGTAATGGCAAAATATTCTCCTCACTTTATACTTTAATGCAATAAACAACAATTAAACCAGCTTTCATCGCGTTATCTAGGAATTATTTCTTAGTTATCCTTGGTTTTAAGTGCTATTTACATCTTTAAGTGACATTTCCTTCTTTATCCAGCTTATCTCTTTTTGCTTAAAATACACAACATGGCTGCTTTTGATGGTGGTTTTGTGTATCAGTGTTTTGCTCTCTGTCCTGGAAAAGTTCCTGTTATGTAGTTCATTCTTTTACCATTTTTGGTCATTTTCCCTCACAGAGACCATCTACTGCTGTCGTGAGCTTGGTTGTATTTTGCTTATTAATAAAACATACGATAGTAAATAAGTTGAGACCTAAACCTTGAGGTTTCTGTTTGAAGTAAATTGAGCAACTGTAAATAATATGGAAAGGTAAGGCTTTACTGACTCTCAGAGCAAAACCACGTGAGCTTAAATTGGATATTTCTCATAAAATTCAAAGGTAAAGTGAGTCAAGTGGGAATTTTCAGTTAAAAGCATCTGGCTTAATCCCTTTAAAACTGTCCTCACTGTCTGTTGTGTCCCCCTTGGCCATCTTCAGCATGCTCCTTCTTTCTGTCTCCAGTCAATCTCAGGATGGCTAAATTTAGCCGGCATCTATTTAAACCATTCCACTATATGCTCTACAATGCTCCTTGGGCCCTAGGCTAGATTCATAGACTTCTCTTGGGAGGCACTCGATTAGGAGACCTAAATTGCAACACTGGGAGAGAATTGAATTTGGGGAGTGAAGTGTGTTATCATGATTGCCTAGGTTTCGTTGCTTTTATAGCACAGAATCAGACAAGTATCCCTGATTAGTTATTCTTTGTATTTTTTAATGAAAATACTCTATTAAGCAACTATAAATGTATATGCGATCAATTAAAGCCCCAGAACTATTTGAAAAGTTGTTACTTTACAGTAAACAGTATAAATCTGGTGGTTTGTTGGCATCTTTTTTTTTTAAATGAAAGGCCCATTTAGCCACCTCAGACTCCAGAATAGTGCGGGCCTTGGTTACCCAGGTCTGTGCCAAAACATTTGTCGACTAGTTAAAAGCCAGGGTGCCCACAAGGCCTGCAGCACCCCAAACTACTAATGAAGAACTGAACTTTCCAGGACAGGAAGAACAAACACATGCACACACTCAGAGGATGTTGGTAGCAGGTGACAGTAGATCTTATGTTAGTAGAAGGGGTGAGGCTGAATAGCAGAGGCTTGCATTCAAATCCTTTGAGTGTGTGTAAACAAAAATGTAAATTTCTTAAAGCTGCAGGACACAGTGCCCTGAATTGTAATCCAGCTATCTAAGGTTACCAAGTGACCTTCCAATAATCTCCTGAAGATGGATATTATTTTACTCAACTGTGCAGTTTGTTTTTTATTTCTAGGAAAAGGCAGGAGAAATGCTGATTAAAGAAGTTATGGTTAATTAATCCAACTGTGCGCTCATGGATCAACTGCAGGTTAACTAGTTGCCATCCTGATTTTTATTTTTAATTTTTACATAATTTTTTCCAGTGAGAACAGTTTGAAAAAACTACAAATCAGCAGTGATAAGTAGAATATTTGGTAAACATCCCCAAATATGGCTATATAATCAATATTGTCCTGCTGAAACTGACGAATGACAGACAGCACACTGTGGTGTTATACTATCAGAGTGAGATTATAATAAATTGTACTTTATTTGTACTCTGGATAAATTAAAATACATTTGTACTGTTGAGCTTTTCAGACATTTAGAATGTGTGTGTGTTGTTACTGTTAGTCACAAATGTTTTAATGCCTGTTGCGTTGCAGGAGACAGCAGAAGTCTCTAGGGGCCATGTCGGGGGCCAGTGGTACAAACAACAATTGGACCATCCTCACGTCAGAGGTAGGATCAGTTTACAGGAATCAAAAGAAGATGTGAAACAGCTTTGCATGACCTCAATGAACATTTTTTATTTTCTAAAAAAAGAAAACTTTGTCCCAATTGATTTTTCTTTTGGGTCACCTGAATATAAATGAAGTTTCTCATGCTGATAGGCTTTATTCTAAAGCATAGACAGCTCCGGGGTCAATGTACACATAAACTAATTGTTTTATTCTAAAGGCATATTAAAAAAGAAGTTGTTTAATCAGTCAATCAAAAATACTTTATTAATCCCAGAGGGAAATTAGATGTTTAAGTAACTAATTTCAGTTTTTGAAAATGTCTTTATATGCTGTTCTAGCTGTGGGCAGAAAGGATCTTCTGTACTGGTCTGTGTTTCAGCAGATCTGAAGAATCCTCTGACTGAAGACACTCCGTTGTTGAATTCAAACTAGCAGTTTAGCTCTCACATTCCCCATTATGATCAAAGGAAGCGATGGTTTAAGCGTCCTCTTCTTCTCTCTCCACTTTGCTCCGGCACTACATCCACCTCTCCTCCTCTTTAACTCGTTTTAGACTTTGGGTCACAGTTTGTTTTATTTGAGCTTTTGAGATCTCAAATAGCTGCTTCCTCTTGTTAACAAATCTCTTGTTGCTATGGTTATTCATCATAACAGTTGGCCCAAAAGTAGACAATTTTTAGCAACAACCCTCCAAGCAGCACACATAGTACAACAAAATCACCAAAACATCACCAGAGCTACTGAACCAAGCACCCATTCTGTTCTAGAACACAAGAGAAATATACTGAGATTTCTGTGTGCAACAAACTCTTTAGAGAATGAAATTAATTGATAGTCACTGAGCCACCTGATTGATTTTCTGTTGTTTGTTTTAGGAAACAGTTGCTGAAACTCTGAAGCCGTTTGCAGCAGGAGCAGAGCAGCATGATGTAAACCAAAAACCTGCAGCAGGTGAGTTCACCATATTTATTTATTTATGATAAAAGATCAAGATCATTCTCAAACTAACACCTATAACTTCTTTTGCAATCTATCAAAATGAGCATGCATTAAAATAATGTCACTTTATTGCTGTTGATAAATGAGTGATGTCAGTTCATAGTTCATCCAGATCATTCCATTTCTAGACTGTAATGTGTTTTCTAATTTACCAGTCGCAAAACAAATTTAGCAAAATAAATTCCTCAATACAGTCCGAGTCTGTGAGATTAGTTGTCATCAAATTACGTTCAGCCTGTGAAATGATTTGTGAGCCAAGCGGCCATCTAACCCTAACGGCGTTAGTCACGGCAACGTGAGACAGAACACCCATGATGCAGTGCAACAACAACAACAAACGATCACCATTCGTCATTTATGTTTTTTGAAGCGACGACAGCAAAGCAGCCATGACTGAAAAATCAAAACTTCATGCCGACCCCATTCATCCAGTCTGAATTTGATTGTTTCGTTGCACTTATTTCTGCTTTTCAAAATTAGTTTTCTAGGAATAAACGTCTCTCACCAACCTGTGGGTTTATTACAGGCTGTACGTTACAGGATTTATTTAGAGCAGATTAGTTTAACATTAATAGACTTTTCTTCAGAGGTTTGTTTTCAAAATAATATTCTAAACTTTCATTTTGATTTGTCTTTAGTGGGTAGAGATTTGTTGAAGCTGGAATTAAAGTATTTGCATTTTGTGCTGGTGGATTGTAACCAGGTTGTAAATAAAGGTTCAAAATGCAAAAAGAAGAAACGGGAACAGGAGTAGACAAAATAAACATCAACTGAATTTAAAGCGGCTCTCTGGATTATTTTTCTCTGTGTCAAAGTTTTCTAAATGTTTTAAATGATATTTCAGGTCTAAACTATGATCTATGGGTTGAGTTCCACAACATCTGTCATTCTGATGAAGACCCTCCTTCCTCCTAGAGACCCCTTTGCATTATTTCTTGCCGCCGACATTTTTCAGCCAATGAAATTCAAATGTCTGCATTCTCTCAACATGCACGCGCATCGACCAAACCTGTACCAGTAGGGGGCGCTGTCGTACAGGACGCTCCGTGTTTTTCTCTGTTTACCGTCTCGTTCACTGAGGACTCACAGCTCATTTCTACTAAAAACCTACCCATTTCCCAGCTAAAGATGGATTTATTTTTCTTTTTAAACCTTTCACCTCACAGAATGGCAAGGCTTGACAGGGTTACGCGTTTATTTTGGTCAGAAAGTTCATCCAGGGCCGAGTCAAGTTCAGCTTCAGAGTCCAGCAGCAGCTCTCTGCTAACAGAGCTAATATCAGAAGCAGCAGGGACAGAGAGGGCTCATCAGACCCTCGTAGTGTTGGAATAAGATTGTGAACTGTGAGTGATTAAACCCTACACACTGAGCTGTACAGTTTATACCCAAAGTATATGCGCCGCGTGCACGCGCGCACACGCAACCGGACGTGCGTGTCGAGATGTTTTGAGGAGGAGCCTTTGGACGCTAGATTCAAAAACTGCTCTCTTGCTGAAATAATCCAGAGTGCGGCTTTAACTTAAATGGACTGATCATCAGCTGAGCCCCCCAAAAACAGAACTAAAAAAGAGGGTAATGAGTGGCCCTATGGTTACTGTTGATCATTTTATAAACGTGTTAATTACGTCCAAAGATCGACGTTATTCTCCTAGAATTAGTCCTTCATCAGGCGGGCATTGTGAACAGCAGCACTGTCCTGTTGTTGAATCCAGCGATGACTGCTGCATCATCTCCTCCTAGCTTGAAGCTCCAGCGTTCCATTGAAGAAAACGGATCATGATGGAACCTCCTCCACTGTGCTGAGTAGAAAACTTCTCCTGTAGGACTTCTTGTCCTGCCAGTAATGTTGAAATCTATCAACAAACTCCAGGTTCAGTTTTTTCCCTTCAGAGAATAAAACTTTTTTCCACCTTCCAGTTTCTGTTTCCTTTCCCTTGTGAGTCCAAATGTGCAGGTTTGTAGCGTGGACGGAGACGTGGCCTGTGAAGATATTTTGTTCTTGAAGCCTTTTTGTTGCAGATCATCTTATGGTTATTGGGCTGCAGTCAGCATCAGTGAGGGCTTTAATTTGGGTTTATGGTTGACCTGTCTCTTCATGGACAGCCTGCTGGATGCTCTGGCTTGTTGGGTTTTTTGTCTTTTTTGCTGTCAGGAGGTGATGATGGTAGAAATGCCGGATAGAAAATTGCATCAAAGATTCATGTGCAGAATTTAACTTTTCTGGTCTTAAACTTTTGATAATCTCATTTAAGTTTAAATGCAGTTTTCTGTAAATCACTTACTCTATTTTTTGTCTCTTGTTCCTGTTTCTTTATTCCATTTTCAAGATCTACTTACAACCTGGTTGTGATCCACCAGTGCAAAATGTGAATACTTGTAATTTATTATCTTTAGATTTTGTTCAGGAGTGTAAAGTACTTTTAAAGCCCAAGGCAACCTAACGTGCTTTACAGAGACTATATAAAAATATACAGTAAAAATAGATTTGTAAAGCAGTGTAGTACAATAAACGTAAAATTATCTCTTTAACTTCCACACCAAGAAAAAATCAATGAACATTGTTTTATTAATTTGGAGCGATGGGGGTTATAATATTGTTATAGTATCATTAAAGTAACAATATTAAGGTATACTGGAATGTAATAATTAACTCTTTATTCAAACATACCCAGATTTTTTTAGAACTTTATTTTAGCTTAGTATATTTTATGTAATTTCAGTTCATGTTTCAATCAATCAGATAAAAGGACTAAAATATTCTGTTGACCTGTCAGTTAAAGGGTTAAAATATATGAAACAGCAAATAGAGTAAAATTAGCAAACAAACCAAGTAAAAGTGAATTAAAAAGATGGGTTATAAGATTAGTGTGAAAAGTAAAGAGGGTCACAGACTCTCATACCAAACTGGTTCCATAAGAGACATTCCTGAAAAGGTTCTGCCTCCGAACCTGGACTTGGTGACCCTCAAGACGATGAGGAGGCTTTTATTTTGTGAGTGCAGAGGCTCAGACTGGTGATATGGACTGATTAGATTTTTATGTAGGATGGTGTTTCACCATTAAAGGCTTAAAGATACAATAGGGAATTTGGTAAACAATGTAGCTTAAAACATTTTCTTTTCATGCCTCTTAACAACGTTCTAACATAGTATTGCTATAAATAGATTGTGGCTGTTTAAAAAAAAAAAAAAGACAGAGAAATTAATAAAGTGGTTGTCCTGCAGTTCTTTAAAAACCTCTGCAACCTCCACAACTGTTGGACAATCTGGCTGTCTGTCTCGCCAAACCACCTCACTTCCTTTGATCCTCCATTCATGCGTGCTGGAGCAGTTTTCAGCAGAACATCCCGGAAGTGAGAGAAGGACAGAAACAGCCGACTTTTAGCACTTTAATTTTAGAAAAAATACCAGAGTCCCAAAAAGAAAAACACCTTTTCAGCTAGCAGGAAAAAAAACATTTGGAAATAGAGGGAAAACCAGGGTGAACATTAGCATAGCATTTCAACGGCTAGTGTTTTGCTCTTTCTTGTTACTGTGGCAATGCGCGGTCCCATATCAGGAGGAGGCGCTGCCGACAAGAGGGGTGGGAGCTCGTGAACCGTGTTTGTGTAAAATAGCTAGCTATACCTAGCATTTTTTGCAAATTCCCTATTGCACCTTTAATAAGTCAAAATTTGAAAGTGATTCTAAACTTTATAGGTGTAAGGAGGCAGATATGAGAGAAATAGGACCAAAAAAGGACGGAGCGAGGGTTAAAGAAGTCATCTAATCTCGAGGAGATTTAGATTTTCTGTAAGTGTTAAAGGAATCACACTGACGTGATGTTTGTTTCTCTCAGGTGACTGTGTGATGTCATCTGTTATCCCATTTCTCATGACATTACAGATTTAAATTATTAAGTGTTGGGGTTGTATTTACTGTATTTTTTTTTTAAGTGTGCAACTTGTGATTTTTTTTTTCTCATACAAAACATTAATTTACTTAATTTCTTTCTTCCTTCTTGAAGAAACATTTCCAAACTTTTTGCCCATAACAATAAAAATGAATCCTCCTTCAGCTCACATCCACTCCATCAGGTTCTGGTTTCAGGAGCTGCAGTTGTTTCGTCTCAAGAAGACACAGCAGAAAAATGTTGAGCTCTAATGATTCCTCTCCTGTGTCTGTTTGATGAACCAGGTTCTGGAGAGAACAACCAGCCTGCTCAGAGTGCAGCGTCTGCAGAAGGACTCCCTGTGGAGGACTACCTAGTAAGACAGCAACACACACACAACACTGTTATGTAACTGCTCTATTTGCCATATGCTTTAGCTGAATGTGTGTTTTATGACACTGCCAGTCGGCTCGCCCTTTTTTTAAATTGTCACACAGTTTGGGAAGATTCTTCACTTTTAATTGCCACAGGATGAGCCTTAAATCTATTTATACCAACACTGAGGGGAACACTTAATTCAGAGGGTCGTTTATTTTTACACCGCTGCACATCTCTGACTTTGAACTCACATTTATAAAGTGACTTGTTTCAAATATAACCAGGTTAAAGCCTCTGACGGAGCTGTATTTATCCTGAAGACAATTCAGAAACTTGACATTTATCTCTGACTAACTCGAACTTTAAAAACCTATTTCTCTTATCCAGGTATCAGAGGAGAAAAAGGCAGGACGAGGTGCAGACCAGAGCTCTGATCAGCACTCTTCTGTTCCTCCCTCTCTGGAAGTCTCCAGCATTTCAGGCCATGGTGATAAAATCAGCCCAGAGACCCAAACTGAAAACCCGACAGACCCAGAGTCCTCCTCGGACTCCTACACCGTCCTGACTCCTTCAACTGCTGAGCCTCCTCCTCCTGGAGAAGCAGAGTTGACAGGAGAGGAGCTCACAAAGATAGAAACTCTGCATCTGCAAGAAGAGGTAGAGCAAAAGGGGGCGGAGTCAGACCCACAGACAGCTGATACGGGAAAATGGGCAGGTATGAACAGAAAGGCCTATAACAGGCCGTCATTCTGTTAATATTAGTCTTTTTGTGTTTGAGGGTTCAGCCAGATGCTCCGTTTGTTTGAAGTGAACTTGAAGGAGCAGCTGGTTCTGGAGTCGTTTGGTATCTGGGTCAGAAGGTTGTCTGAAGAGGCTGTAGTGTCTGTAGGAAGGAAGCGTGATGAGACGACCTTTAGTTCCATGACACCCTGCAGAAATAAATTGGCTTCAGAGGGACTCTGAAGTTTAGTTTGAAATGTGTTTTTTTTTTATTCTGCAGCTTTCTGTTTCACTACAGCATCAAATGATTGTTCCTCTTTTGGTCTGTGCTCCTTTACATCCAGAGTTCAGGAGTTTAGCAGATACTGGCGCTTTAAAAGTAGTCCAGTGACATGCAAATAAATTAGGTGGTAAAAACTTTGCTCACAGTTAATTCAATGTTCTAAAAGTCATTAATCTCAAATAATGAACTGTGTCATAGCTGCAGAATTACCATTAATCATGTTGGAGAAAAATAAACAAACCAGGTTCATAACTCTGCTTATTGGATGACTACAAACTAACTGGTTTGTTTAACAAATACAAGTGACTGGTACATCGACTCATTTTATAATAAAATATAAACTATACTGAAACTATGTTTCTCTATTCAGTCTAAAAATATTTAATGTGACTCTTTCTTCATTTCAAACAATTCTATAATAATTGGAAATCAATCTCTATACTAAAAAATAAAAAAATTACATTTTATTCTGATGCCTTTTGAGTGTTTGATGGGTTTCTGTGCATTTAAAGGATTTAATCATCTACAAATTTCAAAATTTACTCTAAAGAAAATTCTGTTCTACCACAAAGATCCTAGGATGACTGATCAGAGGTCGGTGAGCTTTTCAGAAAGGAGCCTAAAGAAACGTGAGCTAAGATTAAGTTTTTCCAGACAAAAAGTTCTGCAGCCACACAAATGTTCTGAGTGGAAAAACGTCCATGATCTTCAAACAGTAAATCACATAAAACCATCCAAACAAAACTTTCTTAAACTCAAAAACAAAGCGACAGCTTTAATATCCATTCCTTCTCTGTTCTAAACCCTCCTGTGGTTTCAGAAGTCAGGGATGAGACAACAGAGAAGACAGGAGATAAAGGAGAGCCTGAGGAGAGGAGGAAAAAATCTCTCCTCGCAGCTCTGGAGCAGATTGGACGAAGAGAGGAGGAAGAGGAGGAAGAAGAAGAATTTCATTTGCCACAGCAAGAAAGCGACAGCATCTTCTCTCTTAACAAGTGCATTGTGGGTGTTGTCATTCTGCTAGGCATTGGCACCATCTTTTTCTCAGGTGAGCATTGCCTTCTGACCTTTTGATCCTTAGTCCTTTGACTGATTTCAAACATGTTAAAGTGGACAGTGACCCTGTGAACTAGATGAAGGATGCTGAGCTTTATTATGCCTGCAGGTGTCTTCATGGACCTGGATGAGGGTAGGATGAACGCAGCATGTTTTTGTGAATGTGCATGCAGAAAAAACAGACTGAACATAATGCCTTTAACAAAGGGGTTTAGTGCTTTTAAATGCATGCGTCGATTTTGCAGGAGGATTATTTATTCTCGTTTTGATGTAAACTTTACCTAAATTAACCTCAAAGTGATCTCTGAATGAGCCTGGATTCATCCGTTTGTCTTTTTGTGGACTGTTATACAATTTGAAAAAGGATATTTAAGGTTAAGGTGCAAAAACAAAAGAGCTAGAGGCGTTTTCAAATAGAGAAATTAATATTTTGCCAGCATACTCGCTGAGAAAACTTAAGATTTGCAGTAAAATGTAATGTAAATCTGATCAGCTCTGCCCCATCACTACATTTCTCTATAAATGAGCCCCTCAGTATATAGATCTAAAGCCTTTTTCACAGTGTGGTAATGTAAATTAACTTTTCATTATGATTGACAGAAAATGGCTACGCTACAAGTGAACTGAAAGACACAGAGACTCCAAGACAACAGGTCAGTCTGATGCTCCATCGTGCCTGTCTGCTGGCTGACTGTTTATCCTTTATGTATGTAATATTTTAGAGCAGATGATTGATGATGGGTGCTTGTGTTTCCACTGGATGGATTTCAGTGAAACTCTCAGAAATAAACCACTGGATGCATATCTACAACTAATTAACTTTTGGAGTAAACGTCATTAAAGATGGCCACCAGAGCTAATCAGCCTTAGCAAACACAGAGGTGGTTATAACTCAGGTTTACAGAGATTGTATTGAAACTATTCTTTTCTATTTTGTCATCTGAGTTTAAGTAACTTGGTGGAGCACATTTTAGTCCCTACATCTTATTATAGCAAGCACTAAACTTATATAAATAAGAAAACTACTGAACTAAAAATAAATGGTGCCATAAATTAATGACAAATGCAAAACATACAATGTTTTTTTTGTGTGTGCCTTTTTCTTGGTATGGACAGTAAAAGGGTTAACCCTTAAATACTCAAGTACTTAAAACAATCATCTTAAATCCTGTTATCTTGTTAAACTGTGTGTTTTGTAGGAGTGGTTGAATCCTGACGCTCCTCCACATGTGGACACTGACGGCTCAGAGCTCCTGAATAAGTTAACTGAAGGAAACCAGCAGATTTCTGCTCTACGAGCTCAACTTCAGGTGTGACTCCATTCTGTCTGTTGCCTCCTCTCTCCTCTGTGCATTAGTGATGGATACATATATAACACAGAAGTGTCTGACGATTACATCCTTCTGGGACCCCCTTTTCTCACTCTCTCACTTTTTTTTTTTTTTTTTTTAACCAGGCACATAAAGAAGAGCTAAAAGTAGTGAAGGAGCAGGCGGCAGAGGGAGAGAAGGAGCGTCTGCTCTGGGAGGAGGTGGAGAAGGAAAACAGTAGGTTGAAGACAGAGATGGCCTCTCTCCCTGTCCTTCAGAAAGAGAACGACAGAATGAAGAAAGAGCTGGAGTCCCTCCCGGCCCTACAGAAAGAGCTAGAATCCCTGAGATCCACTGTGACAAAATTAAAACTCCCTTCAGGTACAGAGGAACAGGGTGAGGAGGTAGGGAGGGAGGAGGAAGTGTAGAAAATATAAAGGGGTGAGGGGAAAAAAAGGGGGAAATATAGAGTTGTCAGTGATTTTTCTTCATTTGTCTTACTGTTATGTATTTATAAGCTTGTTTCTGTACTTTTATTGATTTTTTTTTTTTTTTTTTGGTCTCTCCCAGCAGCTGATGACACAGCTCAAGAAGACCTGAGTGCCTCTCCGTTGCCCCCTACTGGCCAATCAGAGGACAGCAGCCAGGTCACAGCTCCACCCACAGACAGACAGACCAGGAAAAAGGATCTGAAACAGGAAAAACATGAAATTAAACAAGAAAAGAAATGGTCTAAAGAGAGAGAGAAGTCTGTAAGAAAGGAAGGAGAGCAAAAGGAGGTTAAAGATGGTGGTCAAAAAGAGTGGAAGAAAGGAAAACGCGAGGAAGGAATGTTTGATAAAGAGAGAGAAAAGGCAGGGAAGCAAAAAAGACCTGGTGATGAAACGAAAGAATGGAAAAGAGAGAAAGCTGTCCGAGGAGATGATGGAAAGCCGTGGAAGGATAAGGATGGTAGGAATGAGTGGAAAAGGGGAAAGCATGAGAAACTGAGTGAAGAGTGGAGAGGTAAAGAGGAAAAGGACCGTCATGGTGGAAAGTCTCATAGTGAGAAGCACAAGGGCAGGGAGGAATGGAAGAATATGAAAGATGGGGTTGAAGAGGGTGGCAGAGCGAGGTGGGAGAGGAAAGAGTGGAAGGAAAAGGGAGAGAAGGAGTGGAAGAAAGATAAAAATGGCAAAGATCATTATAAAGAAGGGAGGGGAACGGGTGAGCGGAAGCAGTGGGAGGATGGTAAAAGTTACAATAAAGAGAGGGCAGGAAAGGATGAGAGGAAGATCAAAAATGAAAAGCAGGATGACGAATGGGAGAGGAGGGATGAGAAGGTGGATCAGTGGAAGAGAGGAGGAAAGAAGGAGAAAAAGCAAAACGGAGACAAGAAAAAAGACCAATCCCACTCCTCCCAAAACGGAAAGGAGCACAGATCTACTGCTGATCACAGGGAGGAGCATCTGTACGGCGAGCGAGAGCCGGCCCACTCTCACCTCCGACCCACAGTGGGTCAGCCCGAGTACTGGGTCCAACAGAGAGACCGCCTCCACCTCCTCCGCCACCCCGCACCGCCACAGCACTGTGACTCCCCAGAGAGCTGCGCCCAGGCTGAGCGTCTGCTCCCCGTCACCCTACCCGACTTCCAGAATGTTCTCCAAACCTACCTGACCAAGGCAGAGGAGGCCGGCGTGGACGGGTCCAAAACCCACGAGCTCAGAAAGCTCGCCGACGAATTCTTCAAGGACGGAGTGTTCGTGCACGACCAGGTGAGCTTCCAAGACTTTGTGGAAGATTTGGGAGATATTTTGGAAGACTTGGTGGAAGGAGATAACGAGGACAGCGATATCGAGGATGAAATAGAAGAGTTTGAAAAAGAAGTGATCAAAACGTTTTTCATTCCGGGAGTGAAGGAGAAAGAGAAGAGGGTGAAAGAGGAGTGGAGGAAGGAGAGCAGACAGGAACGTGGCTGATGATCTGATCTAAAGCAACAGAACCTGAAGGTTTACTCTGAGTGGACACTTCCTGTTTCACCACTTCCTTTAACGCCACGCTGTTATCGTCCTGGAAAGACGTTTTATCTGTCGAGAAATCAAACCAGAAAACCCTTTCTAAAAATCACATCTCTTCATTTCCTGATGTGAACATCCACTGCTGTAAAGTCATTCTCACTGCTGCGCTCTCCTTTGTACAAGAGCTGAAATAGTTTTTTTTTTTTTTTTACAAGTTCCCAGTGTAATCCTTCTGAATTACTACCTGTTCCTGTTCAGACAGCTGTTAACTTCTACTACCTGTTCACTCACCGCTCCTACAACAGATTAACAAACCGTTTGTTAGAAAAGTTCAACTCTTTATCTTCATTATTTGTACAGTTTGCATCTAAGTCATGTTAAACAAATGACTGAAATGTAGAACTATTTAATTACTTGATCAGAGTTGTGCTGATGAGACTTGTTGGACAGTGAGATGTTGGTCATATTTATTTTCAGGTACAGAACTTATGTTGTGCACTAAATTGACTTAACTGTTTATTTCATGAAAGTATTAGGTTGTCGTTTTTAATTTAATGTTCTGTTTATATAAGCTTATTGAATGTAATTTGATTGGTTGTTGCAGTGTGTTGTTGTCTTTGTAGCGTTGGATGTTTGGGTGTGTGTTTGCTCCTGTTACTGTTCTAAGGAAATAAACTGAGCAAACTGGTGAAAACGCTCGACTTTGTCTTGTTTTACCTCAGCAGGTCCAGTGTTTCTCTAAAGAACTCCCAGCAAAAGTCAACACTATTATTTGAGGGTTTCAAAACATTTTTTAACATCTATTTCTGCATAAATATAAGATCAGATTTAGTAGGTTTAAAAAACCTAATTGAACATGAGTACAAATGTATTATTTATGGGACTTTTTCTGGTGAGAGCTGCTGATTTGTTCAGCTCATGATAAAGAATTTCAGCTAATTCGTCCAATTAAAGCAGTTTAAAACCTGGAGTACATTTATTTGTATTAAAAGCAGATCTATTCCCTCCGTAACCTGTTGACCATTCATCTGAAAGTGACTGATTTTTAGACTTATTTCCTTTTTCCAGACAAAAGTCTCGTTATTTGAACTGATCACTTCTGTTTTAAGTCATAAACTACATCCTTTCTCTTTACTGTCCCACCAAGAACACGATCATTATGTAGGTGAGAGGCTTTAATCCAGATGAAGTGAGCAGTTGGTCAGCTGCATGTTGGAACCGTTGAGTCATAGTGGGCTCTAATCAAGCAGGTGACAGGAAGTGAGCTAAACCTTCACAAACGGTTTCTTAAAAGCAAAACCTGCAAAGTCCTCAGTTTAGTCTGATTTTGAGTCACTTCATGACGACGCTGCAGTTAACTGAAACCTCCATCCCTTGAGTTGGGGGGCCGTTTTGTGCTTTAATTACTGTAACTGAAAAACATTACTTTGAAAATGATCCCCTAACATCTCAGAGTTCCCCTCATGGTAAGAGTGGTGAGAGACACTCCGGGTCCTCCCTGCATGCTGATATAAGGACCTAGTGATGATGGAGTGATGTTCGTTTGATCTTTGTCCTCTGGAATGTTTCATTTGATGCTTCTTCATTTGGTATCATCAGAAAAAAGAGGGGAAAGTCACATGATTCTGTCAGGGACCTTGTTTTTGTTTTGGGTTCAAGTACCAGCTGGAACTTTTCTGTTTCTTCCCACAAACTAAAAGCACGGTCAGGTTCGTTTTGAGTCTGGATTGTTGACCCAGCTTCTTGTTCATCTAAGCTCCAGTCCTCTGTAATGACTGAAGGTGAAAAACTATTAAAAAGCTGCTTTAAAGTAGCTTTAAATGCCTTTCTCAAGGCCAAAACCAGTGAGCACAAAAAACAATCAAACAGCAGATCTAGAAAATTGAGCTTCCAAATCAAAACAAGTCCCTCTATGCGTATAAAGCTCCATTTAAAGGTCTCGATTCTCCACTTTGAGCTCTTATTTCTTCGTTATCTGCTGCCCTCTCCTCCCTCTGACAGCCAGGGGAGAGGAAACACCAGATCTGTGCTCTGCTATTCTGAGTAAACAGTGATATAGATGTGCGTTTTTGTGTAAGTGCCGTACCGCTGAGACTGGAGGCGAGGCGTGGGGATATTTGGATGACACAGCCAAAGTGCTTGTTAGCACTAACTGCTTCTTTAATACGCCGGCTGTGCACATCCTGCCAGAGCTTTGGCTCAAATAAACAGAGTTTTCCCAGCTGAAACCCGAGAGTCTCATTTAGAAACAAAGTTTTTACGCCGCAGCCTGTGTGATTAGAAGTGATTTACAGGATTTTACATTCTGCTCACAGTATAATGAGCATGAAAGGGAAGGGATTAGGCTTTTATTCAGGCCTGAACCGAGCGATAATATATATCTATCAAAAATACAGTTTGTGCATGCATGATGTTTTATATTTAACCTGTTTTAACTCTGATTTCTGGTGTTTCTCGGGTGTTTTCTGTAATGAAATGAAACTTTCAGTACTGACACACTGAGTGGAGAAGTTTTGCAGACTGGTTAAATCAGAACTTCCTAATTTTGTCCAGGTACAGACTGAAAAAGTATGAAGCATATATTTAAGAGAACAACTTAGAATGTTTTTATGCAGATACCGAATCCTGTCGTGGTTTAGGTTTATTTGTTTTACCGGTAGTTAGGGTCCATGGTTTGTGTTTATTGTGCTTGATTTATCATGATTTCTATCTAGTCATGTTATGGTTCAGGTCTTAGTTCGTTGTTCTTATTCATTCCCCCTGTGTTTTAGTTAGTTTCCTTGTTTAGTCTTTTTGTTCGTACTCCCTGTTCATGTTGCGTTATCCCATCATGTTGTGGTTCAGGTTAGTTCTTTGTTTATGTTTGTTTAGTTCTGTGTTTTAAGTCAGGCCCCTCTGCTTCATGTTCATGTCCCGCCCTGTAGTTCCACTGCCTTTGTTAATCCCCCACAGCTGTGCCTCATTATCTTGATTTGCCTCCATGTATTTAAGCCCTCATGTGTCATGTCTAGTTGTTGGATTGTCTGCTCTGTCCAGTTCCCATACTATGCTTACCTGTTCTGTTGCCAACACCAAGTTTAGTTTAATAAATCCTTTTAAGTTCATCTCGATGTCTGCCGCTCCTCCATTCTCACCTGCAACTTTGGGTCCTCCTCCACGAACATCATTACATCATCTTTATCTGTGCTCCATTATGAAGCCTGATGGCCCTTCTCATCTTAAACCTGACACTTGCAGCTTTCATGAATCTGCAGTGACTTTCTCTGCAGAAATGTCTGTTTCACATGTGAGCCAAAAGATTATGACCGTCTGAGTTTGTCCCTCAGATATGAAGACCTTTATGGATTTTCTGAATTATTTTGTGATATTATTAAATCCCATGATTTTATTTCCTTCTTAATAACTAATATTAAATTACACCCCCAAAAAAGAATGACTCTCTAGTTAGTTAGTCTAGAGCAGGGGGCTGCAGCCTTCATGACTTAAAGAACTTTTTCCATGTCTCCTAAATCTATTTTGTACTGAGCCACAAAATCTACTGCGCCCTTAGAATTAACAAAATAATATGTTGTTACTGTATGTATATATGTGCACAGACAGTAACTTGTTTCAATTTTTGGGCAGAAAGAAAGGAATAAATGTATAGAACATAAAGTTCTTTACAAGAAAAATACTTTTGTGCTCAAAACGTTGCAGAGATTTTTAAATTCTTATTTTGTTAAAAATGAGTTAAATAATTTAGAGATGATGAAGCATCAGATTTAGCCTTAATGAAGAAAACTCATCAGGTTGGTGATTATTTATGATTGATCTCTGTTATTAGAACAGCTCGCTCTATGTTTTGATGTGTTGTTGTTGCATTGTGAATTCTACATTCTGCTTTTGTCTCAAATATGTAAAGGTTGATTTTCTGTTGATTTTTGAGTAAAATCACTGTCAGAGAGTTTCATCAACAAAATGCAGAGATCCTCTGATGCTGTTTTGATTAGTCATTTATTTATTGATTAATTTTAAATAATAACAAATTCATTAGGCTGCAGTTATTGTCACTGACTAAATAATTTGATTTATTCACAGAATATTACATTTTTAATGTATTTTTATTACCTTATAGAGTCACAGGCGGTTAAGAGTGTGATAAATATGTTACAATTCCACATCTGTTGCAGTTTTTCTAACAATCAAATATGTGTGTGTGGTTTTTTTTCTAAAATGTTTGTGCATGTACATAACTTCTTGAAAGTCACGCTGTATCATCTGATTGGTACTCTGACCTCTTTCTGCTCCTCCTCCTCCTCCTTTGTGACCCGTCTGATGGATCCATCACACAACAATGCTCCACGGTTCCAGGCGTTTAAGTTGCACATCCAGAGAGAGAACGCGCTCCCTTCTCTGCATCCTGTTGTGATTATGTTGTGTGCTCTTTGCATTCTTAAGCACACCCTCTGACACAGAGCAGCTCTTCACAAGGCCTGCCAGAGGATACAGGGCTGCCTTTTCCAACTGTGGAAAATTCCATGTGCTTCCTCTTTGACTGAGATTGTCTCAGCCGCCACAAGATGGTGACAGAACCAATGGATCCAGTTCCAAACCACTTCTGCTGATGATGCATGAGGCATCAGCTCCTTTTCACCAGTAAGATGATGGTGAACGGGACGGGGCGGGTTGTCAGGTCTCTGATCCTGCAGACCCTCAACTCATGATGGAGAGTTCAGCCTCCTGGAGCAGCTGATCTGGGCATCATGCATGCAAGCATGGAGCGCACATCCTTTTGTTTAATCAGTTTCACGCTAAAAACTCTGTGAGCAGAAAAAGAAAACCAGACAAGTCACTTTTGGTTCCAGCTGCAGCTGAGTTCTCCTTGTCATATCACCTCATCTAAAAGTTGTGAGAACCAGACCTCATGTGTTTCCCAACACACACACACACACACACACACACACACACACACACACACACACACACACACACTCACACATGCACACACAGAGAAAGAGAGAGCTACATGTGTCCACAAGCCTGGAGTGACTGGGTGAAAGCTGTGTGTGTTTTCTTGGCTCCTGTGATTCCTGGAAAGCATGATGTCCCTCCAGGACAGAACCAGAGGAGTGGCACGATTTGATGTTTCAATCCAACAATAAACAATGCATGTGCATAAACAGTGTGTGTGTGTGTGTGTGTGTGTGTGTGTGTGTGTGTGTGTGTGTGTGTGTGTGTGTGCCCACTCCATCTGTGTTTCTAGTGAGTTGATTTCAAGTTTCAGGGTGTGGCTTGAATACATCTTGGACAACACACACAAGGACACACACACACACGCACTAAATCGTGAGCGCGCACTTGTTCCTACATGTCAGGAGAAACTTCATGACAGCATAAAATAGTTGTGCAAATAAAAAAATGCATCTAAAACAACAGATCCGTGACTCTTTTAAATGTAAAGACTTTGTATTTTCTTCTGTTATTGAGAAAATGTTAGAATCAAGTGTTGCTCAAGCTGCGCCTCAGTGCACATTCCTCTCCCAGGCACACGCCCTATGACAACGAAAAAAAAAGGGGAAAAAATAGTCTTGAGTGGAAGTTAAATCACGGAAAAGCAACGTGCTGCTGGGTAATCCAGCCTGGTGAGGAGGATCTGCAGGAAGAAGGAACCGCTCCTCTCGTCGTTTGTTCCTCTGCAGTAGGTGAGTGAGTCTCTACTTATTATGGTTATTTTGCACAGATAAAGATGTTTTTACGCAGAGGAGGAGGGGAGTTGGTTTCCTGCAGCCTCTCATTAATTTAGTCTCTTTAATGAGTTTCTGCTGGCCGCGGGGCTCGGGTTCTGCTCGGTAACCGGACTCCGGTCCTTTTTACACTTCCACAGCGTCTCGAGTCACCCTCACTCGTTTATTTATTTATTCGCTGCCCGTCAGTCCGGCCTGAAGTCGTTTTACAAATTGACAAGATTAGTTGGGGCTAAATTTAACGGCCAGAGCTCCGAGCGGCGTCTCCGTTACGCGCGGCGCAGAGACCAGGAGTTTTCTCTCTCTCTCTCTCTTTGGCACCAGTTCTGTCGGTATTGTCAGTCGGATTTTTGGCTCATGTCAGCCTGAATTATTCAGAGTCCGGTAGTGAGACCCGGACCTGGTGTAGTTAATGATGCGGAGGGGGAAGAGTGACGGCTGACAGGTAACATGCCCCCGCGGAGGAAGTGAGGCGGTCACACCTTGTTGGAACCGGCAGGGTGGAGCCGATCGGTCAGCGTTCGATTAGAAGTGATCGATCATCAGCTGTTTGATCCGATGATGACGTCACAGAGAAATAAAAGACTTCGTGTTGGATCCTCAGCTGCTGCTGGGTGGGTCACTGGGCTGGTTCCAACATGAAGAGGATTCCAGCTTTTAGAGCTGTTTCTGCACAAACAGCCTACGATTAAAACACGCACAAAGAAGTTAAAGTGACTTTGCAATGGTTGATTATATGTTTGCTTTTGGTTTATGGAAACTGGAGACTTTTATTTAAAAAATGAAACAGATTATAACACACTGAATGTCTAAAAACAGCAGTTAAAAATTAAAAAAACAGGCAAAAAGACCTCTCACATGTTAGACAGTAAGCCATTTATAATTCATTCATACTGAAATGCACATTAAAACGGACAGTGCTTCTTTTGTGTGGAAGTTGCCTGAGGAATGAAGATGTTCCACATTCTGGTTGTTCCTGATCTGATGGAGGGAAATTTCTTTATAGATGTTAGAAGATTGGATCAGTGATTATTAAACTTTTCAGCTCCGAATATGAAAACAGCAAAGACTTGTGACCCCTGACAAGACAGGACTATATAGATGTTGCTAAAAAATGAAACTTATAGAGTTCATGAAACAAAAGGAGGAAGGTTTTGAGGGTTTTCCAGCATAAACAGACTGTTTAGGGTCAAAGGTCAGACCTTCTCTAGGGTTTTCTATTCAGCAGAATTCAGCCCCAGACCATCACACGACCACCACCATGTCTGATCAGGACACACACCTTCCAGAAAGTTACACTTTTGTCTCCTAAATGTTCAAAATATTTTCCCAGAAGTTTTTTGGATCGCCGTGATGTTTTTTGGTAAATGTGAGACGAGCCTTTGTGTTGTTTTTGGTCAGCAGAGGTTTGACCCTTGGAACTCGTCCATGCTGAGCCCTCTCTCTCCCTTATTGGTGAATCATCTCTGACATTAACCTGAACCAAACCACACCTTTAGATTTTGTACTTGGATACAATGGACGGGTCATGATATGTTGCTTTTTGAGATCTTTTAGCCTACTTCATGTTGTCAGACAGGTTCTGTTCTGGTAATCAGACCTGGGTGTGGCTAGTAAAATAACATCACAGTTAGTTTATGATTTAACAAGGGGGCACTACTTTTCACATAGAACCAGGCTGATTTGGATCCTCCGTGAATAAATGAAATCATTAGAAAACTGCCTTTTTGATTTGAGACGTTTGACTACAAATCACACTGGTTTTCTTACGTTTCACTATCAGTCAAAGAAATGTCAGTCCAAATGAGAGTGGATGACACTTTTGCTGAAAAAAAACCATGAAAATTATTAACAGGAAAAATAGGTTAAACAGCTCAGATCCAAACAGACTATTTGACTAGAGGTCAAAACAGACCAAAGTAATCAAATTCAGAACACATTAAACCAAAACGTTCGAAGGACTTTGAATCTGTGGAGCGAGAACCCACAGGAGCGACTCAACATCTCATAAAATCACACAAAAACAGAAGATTGCCGATGTTTTTTCTTTACGTAACACTTTTATATCGCTGGCCCTTTAAGAAACTTTTAAAAAGTTAAAGATGGCTGCTTTTTTCAAATTGTACTGATGACTCATAAACATTTGCAGCTGGAGTTTCAGAAGTAGACTTTTATGTAAAATTAGAAACCGCCGGACTGAACGTGTGGTTCAGTGTTTCAAACTCCATCAAACAGAATCGGTTTCACAAATAAAACAACGAGGAGAGCCCCACACCAACATTCATTCCACTTGAGTCATTCTCATCCCTGCACGCTCTGAATCTGAGTGTGTGTGTGTGTGTGTGTGTGTGTGTGTGGGGGGGGGGGGGGGTGTT
>SSNR01000032.1:1921365-1935330 GCA_006937965.1 Callopanchax toddi | reverse complement strand
TTGGAGGCCTTTGGAAACCCTCGTGCTCTCAGCACACACACACACACACACACACACACACACACACACACACACACACACACACACACACACTGACCAGACCACCTCTTATTCTTAATATTTCCTTCATTTGTTACGCTGTGGCCTTGGTGTCTCCAGTTCTGACTGAAACCTTCCTGCTCTCAGCTCGGTCCTGTTACAGAGTTACAGCTTACCGACACATCCGCTCTGCCCGAACCTTGTTGTAGAAGAAGGTGTCAGAACAATCATAGTGTCCTATTAAAAAATAATGAACAGCATGCTGATGACAGATGTTCCGTTGATGGTTGGATGATTGTGTGTGTGTTTGTTGGCGTGGCACAGAGACATGAAACTAGATCCAGGGTTTGGATCCTGGCTCTTACTCCCCCACTAATTAGGTTAATGCAGCAGAAGCCCTAATTGACCTTCTATCGATATATGTGTGTGTGTTTCTGTTTGTGCAGAGGAATAGTGTTAGTATTGAGGTGTGGCATCTGTGTCAGATCGGAGATCTACCAGCTTCTACAGTTACTCCAACACCCGTCATTATTACCCAACCTGTGGCCACTGCTGCCGGGGAGTTTCCGATACACACTGGAAATCCTGCAGCAAAGCATCACTTCCCTCTGCAGATGCTTATCGACTCTGCTCAAGTAACATTTGTCCAGGTCTTGTGTTTTCTGTGAGCAGTTGCCTTGAAATTCTTTTTAAAGTAACTCAAAGGAACCCTGTAGACCGGTGTGTGTTCGGATTGGGATGAACATGCTCCAGTTACCATGCTAACTTTAATAATACACTGCTTAAAAAGATAGCTCTGGTATTTTGAAGTGGTGTTCTATGAAAAGATTACACATAGAGATTACACACATTCCAGTTTTCCAAACTGGAAACAGGTAAATTCACTGCCTGTCCCCCACTAATAATTCATTGGACCACCGTTAGTTTTGATTTACTGTGGCATCATTTCGATGAACCTCTGCTGTGTCACGACATTCATTTCTGTCCAGGGTTGCATTAATTTTTCACCAAGACTTTGGTGCGCAAATTCTTCTCAAGCACAACCCAAAGATTTTCAGAGGGTTAAGATCTGGACTTTGTGGTGAAATGATGTCACCTGCTCCCTGAACCGCTTAATTTGAGCTCCATGAATCCTGGAATTGTTGTCTTGGAATGTGCCCGTGTCATCAGGGAGGAAGGAATTTACTGATCAGCTGACCTGATTCTTTGGGCTCATCATAGCATTGCTGAATCTAGACCTGAAGAACTGCAACCCCAGATGATAACACTGCCCCCACAGGCTGCAGTAGGTACTATATATGCTCTGATGCCTCCATCTCTCTGCAACAGGGTTACTCTGGACTCATCAGACAACATGATCTTCTTCCATTGTTCCAGAGTCCAGTCTTTATGTTCTCTTGTCAATCGAAGTATTTTTCCGATTAGCCTCATTGATCAGTAGCTTTCTTACAGTTTTTAGTCCTGATTCCATGAGTTCTTATTGTGTGTGGAGTTTCACTGTTGAACACAACCATGAGCTCTGCTGTTGAGCTTTTATGATCCGATTTCACCAAATCTATAGGAGACGGCCGATCACAATCATTCAGTTTCTTTTGTCCGATCACATCTCTTTCAGTATGATGGTTCCCCACATTTTAATAATGTGCTGAACAGTTCTTTGTCCAAGTTGAGTCGTTTCAGCAATCTCCTTTATGTTTTCTTTGATTGCCCTCTGAAACACATTAACACATTTTCCACTTTTACTTTGTAATTAATGGAACTATGAATTCTGCTGTCTACCAGAAAATCCTGAACTGACCTTTGACCTTAAACAGGCCTTTCAGGATGGAAACCCTCCAACGTGCCTGAGTTAAAACACTTCTGTAAAGAAGAGTGGGAGAACATTCCTCTCCGGTGACGTTAGACCTTGGAGTGTTACAACCTGTTGTTAAGTTTTGGGGGCAAAAACTTTTTCACATAGAGCCAGACTGGTTTGGGCAGCTCCTTTAAACAATGAAGTCATCGTTTGAAAATGACATTTTATATTTACTCAGGTTGTCTTTCATACTGACATTTGTTTGCTGATCTGAAACATGTAAGTGTGACGAGTCAGCAAAAACTCTGAGGGGTGAAATACTGCGTGTGACATCTCATCGCTGACGTCCCTTATAAAACATCAAAACGTGAATTCTAAAAGCTTCATTTTGTTTATTTCCTACAGTCAGCCTGAGTCTGTTTAACCAGCAGCGGTTAGTTTTAATCGTTTGCAGCTGCGAGCAGCTCGTTTGTTTTCTGGCTTTGTGTTGTGGAAGAAAAGTGCACATCATCAGCATTACCCTCCGAAATCAGTGGTACGGCTCTAGTCTTCTTGAGAATACAAAAGAAAGACTTTAAGAGATTTTTTTCTCGTGTGAATAAAGAAAGGTTACTTGAATCAACTCAACAAGAATCAGCTGTTTATAAAAAAAATAAAAGATCAGCATCAGATCTGAACATGTGGAGGTTAAACAGAAGAGAAGAGAATTTCTGAGACACTAGAAGAAACCTGTGAAGGAATTATGAAGCTTCATCTGGAGACTCCAGTATCTGAGAGACAAAAGAAGATGGAATTTATGTTTCTTTATAGACCTTCAATAAAATACTGACCCCAAACATTCAAGATGTTCCAAGAAATAATTTTTTTTTTAAATCACTAAATCAACCTCACAGAGATGACTCTGATCGTTTTGGAAGACTTGCACTCATCATTATCTGTGTATCTGGGTCAGCAGCAAGGAAACCCAGACTGTCCTCTGTCCAGCACCTCCTCCTCCTCCTGTGGCACCCTAAGTTGTTCCCAGCCTAGTCCGGAGATAATCCATCCTGGATCAGCTTCCTGTTGGCTGCACCTCCCCTCTCCAGGAGGTGTCCTGTCCAGATGCCTGAACCACCTCAGCTGGCTCCTCTCAACGCGGAGGAGCAGTGGTTCTTCTTTGAGTTCCTCCTGGATGTCTGAGCTCCTCTAAGGCTGAGTCTGGACATCCTGCATCCTGCTTTTATTTGTGATCTCAGTCTTTCATCACCCAAAGCTAATTACCAGGTGAGAGTTGGAAGATAAATGGATCGGTATCTCTAGAGTTCTGCTTTCTGGCTTAGCTCCATCTTTACCACAACAAGCCGTTTCAGTGTCATCATCAGTGCAGAAGCTGCCCCAAGATGCCTTTTGATCTCCTGCTGCATCCTAACACACAAAGAAAATGAGAGATTATTACATTCCTCCACTTCAGGTAGGACCTCCCCCCGACCCGGAGATGGTAATCCACCCTTTTTCGGTCAAGAGATCGAAAAAATGCAGAAATCATGAGCTAAAAACACTCCAGCGCTAGCATAACAACTAGCCACATTGGGTTAGCCTAACCCTCGCGAGATACGTGACTTTGTGAGACTTCCGGGGCACCGGATCAGAGAAGTTGCAAACGTGGTATTCCAGACCCAAGGACCAGATGGGGCTGAGTGACTTTTCATTAACACCCTAAAGGTCATATTAGCACGGAAAAGATTTAAAATATGGAAAAGTTGCATAGTGTGCCTTTAAGTTCATTACATGCTTCAGTAAACTATTCTGTGGAACTGCCAGTTAAAGGGTTCATGAAATATTATTATTGAAGGTCTGATTAACATTTAAAGAAACATAATGTGTAAACGTAGACTTTTTAAAGAATCCCAGTTCACATGATGTATGGTTTCATTTCCACGGACAGAATTCACAAAGGTTTAATAGATATTTCTGTTTGTTGTCTTATTAAAGTTTTTCCAGCTTCATTTCTGCAGCACACTGTGAAACCAGCAGATATTTGTCCTTTGAGACAAAAATACAGGTGTTACTAATAATGGCTCCGCTCTGTTTAGGTGTCCCAGAAAAAATGAAATGTACAAGAATCCTGAAACTGGAAGCAAAAAACAAAATATATTAAACGTTTATGTGCAGATTAGAATATTGAGACATGTGGAATAAAGACTGAGAATGTCTTATGTCAGGTTCAGGTGAAAACAAGGTTGAGGTTAATTGCCATTTAGGTTTTCACAATAAAAGCAGACAAGTTGTTTGTGTTCAGGTTGTTTGCTTGACCGGTTCCGGGGATGATTTTCAGGTCATACGTGTGAGCAGTGTGTGACGAGGTGTGCAGCAGCAGCAGACGGGTATTAGGCCGTAACCTGAACTTTCAGCCACCTGTGTGGCGTTCAGGATCAGATGTCCACCATCAGAGATCATAGCGTCCCCTCCTTCACTTCAGCTGTCCATCACAACCTGTTTGTCCTTGTTTACATCCATCACACTTCATCCTTAGTGCTCCTCTTCACTCTCCTCCTCCTCATCATTTGTATTTCACATTTGTTTATGGAAACAATATTGATGCTGAAGATCTGTTATAGATGTTGTCCAGGTGCTTGAATAAAACGACTGAACTGGCTGATGGAAATATTCAAGGTTTTAGTTAGAACAGTTGTGCTTTTATTTTGTAAAAGAGAAGAAGCCTTCAGGTTGGAGAAACATCTTCAAGAACTGGAGAAAAAGCCTCACTCCTTTTGATTTATCGTTTGTTTGTTCTGTTACTTTTTATTAGACTTTATTTCATGAAAGCTTCTTCAGTTTAAACTGAATTAAATTAAATTAAGGTGCCATTAGAGCTGAAAAAACTTGATGAAGGTTAATTTTTATAGGTTTTATAATTTTTATATATACACACCTGTTATCAAGCTATAGACGGATAGTTCAGATATTTTGAAGTGGATTTCTGTGGAAAGAGGACATTTATTATCTTACTTGTTGTATATAGCTCTGTGAACAACCTCCAGTATGAAAATCAGAAATGTATTGTGACTGAATAGATGAACTTAACAAGCTAACAACTAGTCCTTTGAGCTAATGGCTAGTCTGACAAGCTAACAACTAGTCCTTTGAGCTAATGGCTAGTCTGACAAGCTAACAACTAGTCCTTTGAGCTAATGGCTAGTCTGACAAGCTAACAACTAGTCCTTTGAGCTAATGGCTAGTCTGACAAGCTAACAGTTAGTCCTTTGAGCTAATGGCTAGTCTGACACGCTAACAGTTAGTCAGACAAGCTAACTGTTAGTATGACAAACTAATGGCTAGTCTGACAACCGTTTGTCCAGTCCAACTACGTAGTCCAACAAGCCAAATACTATATTAGTCAGACAACACTTACTAGTCCTTTGAGTCTGAGAAGCTAACAATTAGTCCAAGTGAAGAGAAAACTAGAAAACTTATTCTAAAAACAACTCCAAAGTCAGAAAAATGATCTCCACTGCTTTATTTTAGGCTACATGTTCATTTACAAAACATCTCCTGGTCCTTTCCAGTGGAAATTAGCTGTGGAGCTAGCTAGCTAGCTGTAGCCATTCCAGCTCATCTCCAGGAATTTCATATAAAGTATCTGCCAGAATAAAAAGCAGTGTAAAGGTTTATAAAATAGTTTATGCATGACCACCATGAAACCTTTTAAGACTGGAGTTGCCTTAAAATGGCAACAATCCAAACAGGTTTTGGCTTGCTCAGATTAGCTGGTCATTCCAATCAGAATTAATCTGTTTTTTCCACATTGAGGTTGTTCAAAGAGCTATCTGCATATTAACCTTAAAACCCACTTCAACAGATCTGAACTTTAGTGTCTAATGCAATTTCTATGAAATTCAAAAGAACTGTACCAAACAGAACATGTTTGAGAGTCTGAGTGTCTATATTGTGAAACTAAATCTCCTTGGAACTTCTCACAATCATTTTTGTGTCCTCTCTCTGCACCTTTAGAGATATGGAGTCAGCCATCAAGACTGTGGTGACAACGTTCCTTAGCTCTGCCAAGGGGAAGGAGAACCTAGACAGTAAATCCTTCAAGAAACTGGTGCAGAAACAGTTCAGCGGCATCATGGAGGTGAGAATGTGGTTATCCATCATTAGCAGATGTGACCGCGTAGCACTAAAAGCATCCTAATCAAAGTGTTTCCCATCTAATTCTTTCTGTGCTTCATCCAGGATACGGACAGCAGCTCAGCCATTAAGGAGATGCAGCAGGGCCTGGACGCAGACAGTGATGGAAAAGTCAGCTTCCAGGAATATCTCACTCTGATTGGCTACGTGGCCAACAAGTTCAGTGAGAAGAAGTGTGAAACCAACGCGGGTGCATCGTAGAACCAGCAATCTTCATGGGATCTTCATATCAATACATTCACCCTCTTTTTTTAACCTTAGAAACATTCCAGCCACAATGTTTGTTATTAGCAGCCAACATTCATTTAATTGAAGTGAACTGTCCAGGTCATCCTTTTTTATATAATAACCTCCAGTGCTGAATATGTATTAAAACACTTTCAAGTGGCCTTTTTATTCCAGCTAGAAAAAGGAAATATATTGTGTTTTCAAAATAAAACCTGATTTGTATTGTACTTCTTTATTGTTGCAGTCTTATTGTCGCCCATCGTCAAAACGTAAAATGTGCTTTTGCATGCCTGTGTGTGTGTGTGTGTGTGTGTGTGTGTGTGTGTGTGTGTGTGTGTGTGTGTTTGTAGTGTTAGCAAAAAATACAGACAAGTGACCTTAGCAAATACTAAAAACTAAGTATACTCTAATTAAGTTTTGTAGAGTTTGAGCTAAAGTTTGGTGTCATACTAGTAAAAAGTCATCCCCATCACATACTTCAAATGCTACATGTTGTGTTACATCTTTGCTAAAAACTTGGCATTTCCTGTTGGGGTCTGTTTGCAAAATGCCTCATGATGAACCACTGGACAGATTTTAATGACAAACTAAATCCATCAAGATGATCTCAGCTTTAAAGGGACATGAGGGAGCTTTGAAAAACAAACCTCATGAGCGCCGCGCCTGGCGCTGCGAATAACTGCAGCTTTTACCGGGAGCGTGCACAAATTTCTCACTAGTTCATAAGGGTTCAACCAAAGGCAGCCGGAGGAATGATTCCATAAATAAAAATACATTTTATTAATACAAAAGGAAATATAGTAAAACAATGCCCCGCGACGCACACACACACGATCAGACTGAGGGAGCCGATCTAACAGAGCTAATCTCGCTAGCCGCTATGTTCCAGCTTCCACTGCTGCCTGTATTGCTAAAAGCTTTAATCAGCCGGTGTTCTCGGACACCCGGAGGAGAATTTGAGAAATCTAGCGTGATAGAATCATGCCCCGCCGCATATATCACCCTAGATTTCTCAAATTCACATCACGGAGTGGAGCTCCGTAGCACCCGGAGGTCCGTGCGCAGCAGAGCCGCCTTAGATGCACTGTAAGCGGACTGAGGTCTAGGAAACAGTCCGGGATTTGCGGCTTACAGTGCCGAGACCATAAACATGGACAGATTGCTGTGCGGTCGCCTATAACAGCACCTTTAGCTCTGTGAAACCCTATAATCCATCAGAGAGGTTTTCAGCTCCATAAACGCTGCCAAGATAACACCAGTTTTATGAGCAAAACCACTGGTTTAGATAAGGAAGTCCGCCATTGACTAGCAACACTACACAAAGGTGCAATACTGCCACCTACTGGATATACATTTATTATTACTTTTTTAGCCCGTGAACGCGCAGAAGCGTCAGTTGACGTCACATCCGTAGGACAGCGCGGGAAATTCGGACCCCGAATTGCAGAACATTTTACAGCTCACAGCCTGTTCAAGATAATGGAATGATACATGGGTGGCCTCATTCTTTTTGATTTAAAATGCTTCATCACTTATTAACCTAAATAAACTGAACATGCAATTATTACTTTTCTTCAAAAGCTCCCTCTTGTCCCTTTAAACGCTATCATGGAGGAAGGAAGGCTAGCCCTTTAGCTTTTGTATATATGAAACTTCTAAGAGCTTATTTAAATAATTAACTTCCATTTTCTTTTTACAGAAAAACCTAGAAAACGCTGCAGTCACACCCTCCACAGCTACCTGCAACACTTGCTAAATTTAGCAATAAATTCCCTGACTGGTCAAACTCTGCAGCTTTTATGTGCATGAGCTATTGCAACCAGATCCTGACACACAGTATGCTCCTTATTGTGCTCGAACCTCCACTATGCAACATTATCCACACATATGATACATGCAAAACGTGCATGCACACTCTGCTGTGCCCCACTCTCCAACACTATACACTGCAGCAGGATAAACAAGAAGATGCTCTTATCAACACAGCCAAGATATATTTTTCATGGCATGTTGGAATGAAAGTGCTTTTGCATCATGTTTGAGAAGCAAGAACCTGCATTTAAATATATATTATGACGCCTTTAGCGGTCTCCATGATACGACTTTAAAGTCAGGTGGATTCATGACATGAAGTATTTAAAGGACGTTGCTGTTCTGTGCCTTCAGATGATTATTTCAGGAATGTTTTTGTTCCTGTTCAAAAGTGCCCATTGTTATGTAGTTTACATAATCTAGTGTCATTTGGAACCTAAGGTGTGTTTGTAAAAGTGTGCATGTTTTCCTTTGTGTTTGTGTTTTGCAGCGTCTTTGTATGAGGATTTCTGCATGACTACCAGGTGTGAAGGCTCTGCTCACTAGTGCTGCACTAATCCTTGGGATACAGTATCAGGCATGACCCTCTTCTTCCTCTGCTTAAAACCAGAGGAGAGTTAGGAAGGTTCTCATTTTGATCTGGGGACGTTTTGGGTGGTGGGTGGGAATGTTTTTGCTCTTATTTGTGTGTGCGTTTGTGCACGAGTGTGTTTGTATTTAGCAAAATATCTCATAAACCACTGAAGGGATATGAAGTAATCAACAGATGGAAATCTACAACCGTTTATTTTCTGGAGTCAGTCTGAGTGAAGGTGGCCACCACTGCAAACTGATGTCAGAAAACACACTCAGTTTATTGATCTCCTTGTGATCACTTGATCATACTTTAAAACATGTTTTCCTGCATAAACATGACATTCAGCACCCAATAAAAGAACAAAAATGTTAAATGTCCAAGTATTTCAGTGATTTAAAGGGTTAAAAAGCATTCCCAGCACACTATAAGCTCCACACATTGCACAATATCTTTACTTAGGCTTTTAGTGTGAACTGGGAGTAAACCACTGGATGACAAGTTTTCATTGGATGGATAAAATCTTGATACATTACATAGGATTTCTTATAGTATTTGACCAAAATGACTATCTCAGTCATTTCTCAATAAATAGATAATCTTCTAAACTGAACTGAAAGGCAGTGAGTGGTACGTCTTCCTTTGAGCAGGTCTTTTATTTAGTTTAGCACTCCCTGCATGTTTTCTTTGTTTTGACTTGACTTTAATAATCCACACTTCCAACAGTTAGCTGCAACAGGTCTTTTCTGTCTTGCTTCTCACAAACCTCCTCTTTCATTCACCTGTTTGCTCTTATTTAAGGATAAAATTTAGATAGACAAAAATGCTCAATGCTTGTGATTTAAATTTAAAAAAACCAATTGACTCCATGTTCCATTATTTGTGTCTGACAGGCAGTAAATGAAGATGTGGGTCTTTGGTGAGTCGGTTTAGAGGGTGGCAGGTGTCTGATGTGTAAACGGAGAAGGTGGAGGAGAGGAGAGGAGAGGAGAGAGGCAGCAGGTGGAAGGAGGGATGGAGGTGGTTTGGGTGGAGTAAGGGGTGTATTTAAGGTGCTGTCGTCCACACACTCCCTTAATCAGCCATTGTCGCCTCCTCTCTCTCTCTCTCTCTCTGCTCCCGAGCTGTTAGGCCAGCACCAAAACCTCCACTCAGGTAAGAAACAGAGGATGCTTTCTGAGGATTCTGATATTTTATTCTCAAGGAAATAGCAAGGATGAGTCTCCCACTTGCTGCTTTATGTCCAGATTAAAAGCCTGATGTTAGCAGTGACTGACAGCAAGGAGAAGTCCTCACAGTTCAGAGGTGATGGAGGTTCAGGAGAGACGAGAGCTTACACCTGTCTCTGGTGTTTTCAGCTGTTTTAGAGCTAAAGTAAAAGCCAGATCCGGTTTCTGCCTGTCAGCGCGTCGCTTCCTCATGTTGGCCTGTTTAGAGTTTCACTCCTTTCAGCTCTTCTAAATCAACTGAGGGGTTGAGATGTAGCTGAATCTTATCAGGGCAATAAACTTTATTCTGAGGCAGAGTTTACAACTTGGCAAATGTTTAATTTATCACCTTTAGTTTCTAGTGGTGTTTTCTCACTTCCTGTCCAACTTTCTGCCTGTTTATCTCTCAGTTGGACTGATAGAGGGTCTGGAGCAGAAAGTACAGGCTGTGTAACAGTTAGAGCTTTCAGCCACTATTGATTTTTCTGCACTGGATTTCTCTTCTGTGCCTAAAGGAGCCCAGTCTGCAGGCTGTTTCTGTTCCCTCTCACCTATTTCCTTCTGTCTACATCCAGAATGTCTTTGCCCAACTCAGAGAATGCCTCCACCCTGGAGAACGCCATGCAGCTCATGATCCAGACCTTCCACAAGTACTCTGGAAACGAGGGGGACAAGTACACGCTGAGCCGGGCTGAGCTCAAAGAGCTGCTCACCACAGAGCTCGGAAACTATCTTGGGGTGAGACAGCACACGCAAAACACATGTTTAAATATGTATAATGAAAAAAACAACAACCAAGGCTTTTTTGGGTTCCTGTCCTTTCACATACAGAACGCTCAGGACAAAGAGGCAGTGGACAAGGTCATGGCAGACCTGGATTCCAACAACGACGGAGAGGTGGATTTCACAGAGTTTGTCATTTTGGTTGGAGCTCTGACTGTAGCCTGTAACGACTTCTTCCTGGAGTTCAACGACAAGCCGGAGAAGAAGAAGTGAGCCTCAGCAGCATCCACTCTGCAAATCACAAATCCAGGAGGGAGGAAAACGGTTCAGGCAGGAGAGAAAACCCATCCAGGACATCCTGTCATGGAACTAATGTGCAAACACACACACACACACATCCCCACACACACACGTACATGTAGTGACTTGATCTGTTTGTGTATTTTGTCTGCAATGTCCCATTGAAACTTTATCATTAAAATGTAAAAATGTGTAAAGTCTGCTGCATATTTTCTTGCATTTTTCTACAACTTCATGCAAAATAATTCAATTCTGGAAATAAAAAACGGCCTCTCTGGCTGTGAAATGAGATAACGGACACCAGGGGGCAGTAAAGGTCCCAGTTTTACAACACTCCAGTTTAAACCTCTCTGTGGCTCTCATACATTTATGTCACATTTAAATAATAAAAGCTGTGCAGTTTAGATGAAGTAGACCTACAGTGGTGTGAAGTTAAGGTAATGATGGCGTAAATTCCTGTTTTTACACCGAGAACCTGGAGTGGCCTTGACTGAGTCCTACACCCATGATTGTTTTTAAAAAGCACAGCTTCCTAAAAATAATATTAAAAAAAGCTGGGTTCTATGTGTGCAAAAAGGAAATTGCAAACTTCAACATTAGAAAGCCAGGAAATGTTCCTTTCATTCGTTCCATCCTGTGGGGTAAGATTAATGGGAGTAATTCAGTAGCTTACAGCGTGTTTTTGTGCTCGTGTAAGACAAAGAGAGAGAAACACATGATTAATATGAACCTACAACCTTTATTGGGCTGCTTACGGTGAGCAGGTTTTAGAGTCAGGAAGAGGGAGGGTGAAATATGAGGGGGGAGCATAATCAGAAAGGAAGTGAGAAGAAAAGGAAGGAGAGTGTAAAGGTCAAAGAGAGCGGGCAGCAGCGCTCTCTGCTAACTGTATTTGCAGGTCTTGGAAAGGCTTTTCACACTTGTTTGGGATCTGCTGGGGATCCCGGTGGGTAATCCCATCCTTGAGAGACAGCTCCCAGTGAGGGAAGCTGCAGGCTTCTGGTCGCACGGCTGCAAAAAGCAGGCCGACAGCTGATGACAGCGACAGGGATATAGGGAAGCATTTTTTAAAGGTTTACAGTCTTGTGTAGCAACAACATGGAGTCTTCTCTCTGCACACCCGGCTTCATCCCTCCTCTTTAGTGATTCTTTTAAAGTCGTATACAAATTTTGCATAACATGTTGCCTTCTGTGATGGCTTTAGTCTTGGCCATGTGGATATTCTCATTTTATTTATTGACAAAAGGACTTGGTCATCACAAAAAGAATAGATAATAATAAATTAGCCACATAGAAAATAAATAAACACAAATGAGAGTCTATAAATTTACCAGTGTGTCTATGAAAGACTAAAATATAAGGAGTATAGGACCAGATAAACATCATCTGAGCAACATGAGAGTGAGAGGAGAGGAGGAGCAGAAAGCAAAGAGGCTACATGTGAGACACGTTCACATTTAGATGATCATGACATAAAAAAACATCAGTGAAAACAGGTTAATACCCAATACGTATGAATTAACCACTGTCAGTCCTTTTAAAGGGATAGTTCAGAAGTTCTAAGTGTGGAAACGCCAAACGCCCATCTCAACCATGTCAGCAGTTCATGTGAACGCTATTTATGAACTTTTACATCGACATCAATACAGCACTATGTGGTTATTCTGAAAGAAATATTATCAGGGAGTGTCTCTCGCACAGGAAGTTTCCCTGCTAATTCTCTTTAAATGCTAAGTCACAGTTGGATAAATAAAGAGCAAATTCCAAATCTTAGTTTTTCTCTCGGTTTTCAAACAGATAATAACTCTTCATGCAGCACAGCGCTCCTATCTGCTGCTGCAGAACAGCTGATTTGAAACTTCTGCAGCAGACATTCATGCTGTTTGATGTAGAGAGCTTTCACTTCCTCTGATCCTGTTCTGTTGTGGCTGTTCGCGAAATGCAGCTAAATGAAATGTGCTCCTTTTTCTAGACGGGAGCAGAAAAACGTGTTATAATCGTTGTGTACTTCAGCATTTTAAACAACAACTCTAGTAAAGCACCAGGTGATGTTTATGCAGTAACGTTTGCACGAACCTTTCTAAAACGTTTGCTATTGGAGTGGTTTTAAATGACCGCTAGCTCGTCAGCCTGCTCAGAATAAAAGTCTATTTCTCCAAACTGAGATTGTCCCACATTAAAAACTCTGAACTATCCCTTTAACTAAACACTCCACCTTAAAATCACACTCCCCCGTCCAGCAAACATCCTCCATCTTGGCTCAGATTCCTCCATTTCTCAGGAGCAAGACTCATCAGCAGCTGTGGACTTTGGCACAGCCGGCTGCAGCTGTCCTCCACTTAATGTGTGCAACACTTTCAGCAAAACAAACCCTCTCCATGCATAATCTATCATTTTATCCATTTGACCTTATTGTAACATTGCACCCAGCTCCTCCTTTAGGATAATATATTTGCCTTGGATCTGCAGCTCTTACACATATCGTGTTCAGGCTGTGTAACACACTTTAAATCACATTCTCTTCGTATCTATACAACCACACCTCAGACCTCTGCAGGAACTAACACAGATATATTCTTATTAGATTTACTCAATGCTATACTGTGGCAAGCTGCTATACTATGATTGAAATATATGGAATCAGTTCACAGACAGTGGATTTCAGGAAAAATAACAACTCAGCATGAACCTCCCTTCCCTCTCTGATGACAACATGGTGATTGAGTACTATCTGTAGTGGTTAAACAGTCACGAGCTTGTTTGGCTGGCATGAAGTTCATCAGAGTGTCCTGACTCCCTTAAAGAGCTGAAGAAGGGAGCGAGGAAGAGGAGGTCAGAAAGACTCAGGGGCTTTTCTTTTGTCCTCGTACAAGAAAAATGTTTGTTCGTTGCAAAAAACGTTACTATAAAGTTAATGGAAGTGAAACTGTTCAGTACCAGTTTTGATTCCAGTTCCATAAATACAATAAAACTACAAGACCCACCCCTCCCCTCGCGTACACATCCTACACACACACACCTTCGACCCACATCCTGCTGTGCTGATCGGTCGGGGAGCTGTCTGTTAGCGTGTTTGTGATTGGAAGAGGGGAAAGAAGGGGGGGGGGGGGGGGGGG
>SSNR01000032.1:1899341-1921355 GCA_006937965.1 Callopanchax toddi | reverse complement strand
GGGGGGGGGGGGGGGGGGAGTCAGCCTGGTGTGTGGGTGATGCTTTTGGCTGTGTAATTCTGGAAGAGGGGCTGCAGGAACATGCCCATTGTGCCAAAAACACAAACAAACACAAAGATCCACAGGAAGAGGCGGTCGATCACCATGGCGACGTACTTCCAATCCTCGCTGACCTGTGGAGAGGGGGAGAAAAAAAAAGAGGGTAAGAGATAGATTAAGGTGAGCAGAATCACACTTTGACATCCTGTTGTGTTCTACCTAACCGTCCTCCCCGTGCCTGTAGCGCTGCTGAGGGTTAATGGAGGTGAAAGGGTTAATGCGAGCGGAGACTCGTTCCGGCACACAGCTCTGATGGGGTCCGACACAAGTCAGGGAGAAAAATAGAGACTCGAGAGACGGAGGACGCAGAGAGACAGAGAGCGCGGTGACATTTCAACCCTGTGATGATAACTTGAGGAGGAGAGGGGAGGGAGGACGGGAAAGAGCTGCGCCGTACCAGGAGACGGAGTCGACATGGCAACAAGATTGTAACTATGGAGATGATGGACGGAATTAGAGGGGATTATTAATTCCCGTGTTGATGTCTTTCATTCGAGGAGAGAAGCTTGCTTTTCTAAGATGCCTGAAGGAAAAAAAACCCAATAAAGAAGCACCACCCTCACTCCGCCGCCTCAGCTAGTTGTTCTCCTTCTTTATGCACACGTCATGCTGCTATAATTACATGTGTGCAGTGGATAGTCACTGGCCTACGTCATCAGATCTGTCTGCTGCGCTCCTGCTCTGTTTTGGTAACTCTTGTATTTTAAGAGGCAGAGTAAAGCAGCGCCACCGTGCAGCTGAATAACACAGTACGCCACTCGTGGGCCGCTCAGGATCCACTAACGGCTCCTGGTGTTTGGATAAAAGAGGATGACTCATAGCAGGATTCATCTACACACAGACGGGAAGAGTTAAATCAGAGTAACACTTAGGTAAACTGATACTGTAATCACAGCTCAGGACTGCACAAATCTACAGTCAGCCCTTGGTTTTCATATTTTCCTTCCAGTCTCTCAGACTTTTTGGTCATCTTTTATCTTGATCAATATTTTAAAGACTACCTGATTGTTTTCACATTTTCTTCTTGCTGCTTTTTCAATTTGACAAATAAAATATTGTGGGTTCCCAAACACCAGGCCTAAAACTGTTAGCAGGAAAGATCTTTAAACTTAAAATTTACATACACTATATTCTCACTCACACCTATAGGGACAACTTAGAGTCACCAGGTACCTAACATGTATGTGTTTGGTCTGTGGGAGGAAGCTGCATGCAGAGGGAGAACACGTTAACCCCACGCAGAAAGGACGCAGCCAGGAAGTGAACCCACAACCTCCTGGCTGTGAGACAACCGTGTCTGGTTTTTTTATTAGTAATTGCACCACCATGCAGCCCGCTCTTCTCTTTAGTTTTGCACTTTATTATGTTTTGTTAAGGCGTCCTGATTGCTGCAGAATAAACACCACTTCAAGATATCCTAATTATTTCTTTAACAGGATAAAAAAGTGATTTAAAGTCTGAACGGTACACATGTCTTCTGTCCTCTTGTGGTATTTCTATAATTCTGCATGAGGCGAGTGCCAGTTTTGTTTATTCTTTATTATTGTTGAATTGTTACTTTGTAATTCCAGTTTTTCTATTTTGTAAATGTATTTTTATTATTAATGAAATTGAAAGTCGTTTTAATGTACCTTTATTTTCCTTTTAAATGGTCAAATTAAACTAAACTCATTTTTAGAATAAGAGTATATTATATATTAAAATTCACCCATAAACATTTAATAATAAAATATCTGACTCTTTTATTAGTAATTACATATTAGGCTAACAAGTTAAAAAAGAAAGGTCTGTCTATTTTGCTTAATTTTTAGAGTTAAACACAAACATTGCTCATCAGTCATCTGCAGGTGGATGATGCATCACTTACGCTCTGATCGTCGTCCTCACTCTTCATGTGGTTGGCGATGAAGCGGACTCCTTCTACGGCCTCATCAAAGCCTGGACAGGCCTGAGCCAACAGGGCCTGAGTTAAAGCAGGACCCCCGGCTGCTTGCTTCCCCCTCTGTAGGTTTCCAGAACCGCCCTCCCTCACCCTGTTCAGACCATCCATTGATCCTCCTCCTGCGCCTGCCAGATCCCCTCCAAACTGTTTCACAGACGCCCGGTTCACGTAGCACGTACACGGCTCACTGTCCTCTTTGCTGAACACCGCTGTAGAGGTTCCTCCTCCGTTCCCACCGGTGCCGCCAAGCCCGAGGCCCACCATCAGGCCCCCCGGCTCTCCGCCGCGCCCGCCTTCTTTCTGCTCCTGTGCCCTCCGTCTCTGACGCAGCCGCTGGCGCTCGCTGCTGTTCCTGGGCTGACGCATGAAGAGCAGGGCAGGAAGCTTGTTGAGGAACACCAGTTTAACCCAAGGGGGCATGGTGTGTGTGGTAGGCGAGCGGTGGTGCACGTTGAGTACGCACACACTGGTGACGATCGAGAACGTGACCAGAACCATGGTGAACATCAGGTACTTCCCCACTAGGGGGACGTCCAGGGAAGTCGGTGG
This sequence comes from Callopanchax toddi, assembly GCA_006937965.1. Taxonomy (NCBI): domain Eukaryota; kingdom Metazoa; phylum Chordata; class Actinopteri; order Cyprinodontiformes; family Nothobranchiidae; genus Callopanchax; species Callopanchax toddi. Next base: position 1,918,765 of record SSNR01000032.1, on the reverse strand, counting down.
GACAATCTTGGAGATCAGAAGGAGGAACACAGTGAGGGCGAGCAGGACGGAGATGCAGAGCGTCATCTTCTCTCCGCAGTCGGACGGCAGGTAGAAGACAAGGATCGCCAGGGAAGTGATGAGCACGCACGGGATGATGAGGTTGATGGTGTAGAACAGAGGCTTCCGGCGGATGATGAAGTCATATGTGATGTCTACGTAGGTGGGGTCAGCTGGGTTCTCATTTCGTCTGCCTGGCAACGCGATGATGTCCCACTCCCCGCTGGGAGTGAAGTCGTCCATGCTCGCCACATCGGCACGAAGCACGAGATCGATCTCGGTGCGATCGTAGGTCCATGAGCGGAAGCGCAGTGTGCAATTCTGCTGGTCGAAGGGGAAGTGTTTGACCTCGATCTTACAGGCTGATTTATAGATAGCAGGCGGCAACCAGAAGATGCTGCCATCATAGGACACCACGGCGTTGGAGTAGAAGGACACCTCGTACACCCCATCAGCACTGGGACAGGTGAGAGGGAGACAGGAACAAGAAGATGGATACATCAGGACATTTCAGCAACTACGTAGAAAACTGTTTCCTCTAAGGTTTAAGAGCATTAGAAGACAACATCTCTGATTTCCATTTAAGTCCTCTCAGTCCAGCTAAGCCCGTTGAATTATGTTCTTATGTTGAGTTTGATTTCTGGACAAACACCAACTACAGTAAACAAAAATCTCAATTTTTAATAAAGAGGATTTTAACCAGTACTCATGAAGACCTTTGGTTGTTGAAGAATTTAGTGACAGCAGCTCTGTAGATGATAGAGCAAATTCTTCTGTCCAAGTGAATAAGAGCGACTGAGACTTGGACATTAGCATTCCAGCCTGAGGTACACGGGATTACCAGGATCTTTGTATCCAGAGTTAGGTCGGTCACTGATCTTTTAATCAACACTAAAGTACCGACAGCAGCAAGGAAAGAAGAGAAGGTCACACAGATCACTGTTCTCTGATGAGCTGATTTGCACACTACGGGCTGACGCCAAGTTTCCGTTACATTAAGACGATGGTCTGCAGCGTATAGTTTACAACTGACATGTAAGCAAACTCTAGAGAACAAAACGTGTGTGAAGTTTGACTTATACATTGCAGGATGTCTGGCTGCTCTGAATTTTATTTAGGATTTTTATTGACATTTGTTTCACAGATGACCTCCTTCTGGAGTTACGACCCTGTGATCTGGACATTTAACCTCTCGCTCTACGGCTGGTTGACTGAGGTAATGACCCTTCACTCATACCTCTGATCCACATGACCTACACACTTCATAATGTAAACTTTTAGTTTTGAATGGTTAATCAGATTTTCTATATATGATATATATTTTTATTAATTTGTACATTGTGTGTCCTTTTTTAGGCCACTTGAGTCAGGTCACAACTATTGGGGGCTCGTCTGGGATGTCATCTGGTTGCATACTTACACCAACATGTGAAACAGGACAAATAATTCATTATGCTGCGGTCTGAATGTCTTCTGTGGAAATTTTACCAGGAAAAAAAGTGCATAAAATTCAACATTTGTAATTTTAAATGATTTTCTACACATGATTGTTAAGTTTAACCACCATCTGCTTTACAGTAACTTTACTTTGTAACCTGATTTTGTGTTTCAGTAGCTGATTTATAGACACATCATAGATTAAAGATTAATTTAACATTTTTGACTTATGTTAAAACACAACATATTACGTCAGAACTTATTTTCCTTTTGTGGAAAATCAAGGATTTTTTCCAAACTAGAGGCTGTGGGGGGGCTAGATTTCAAAAAAGAAAGAAGACCCCAGAATGTGTCCGATTTCTGCCCTATGTCTCTGCCCTATTACACCAGCATTGCTGTGAGAAATGATTTAATGGCCATAATTTGTAGATTACTTATGTCTAAAGAGATCAGTGATTGGATAGGGGGAACTACATGGGCCAATCAGATGTCAGTAGGGAGGGGCCTGCGCCCCTCTGGCCCTGATTCTAGATCTGCCCATGCTCTACCTCAATACACGGGGCTACGATAACTCAAAACAGACATCTGAGAGTCCTTAAAGTTTAGCTGATTGGTACAAAATACAGGTACATCTCAAATAATTAGAATAAAATTATAAAATTTTGTGTCACTCATTTTAGAAAGTGAAACTCATATCATGATTTTTTACAGATAAAGTGAAATAGCCTTCTTGAAATATTGATGATTATAGCTTATGAAAAACAGAAGTCAGTGTCTCAGAAAATGTGAATATTTTGAAAAGGTAAATGTTGGAAACTCATGATGTCACAATTGACTCAGATAATTAATTCTAAACTAAAAGGTTTTTTTTGTTTTTTTTGCTTTAAATGGTCTCTCAGTCAGGGTCATTATGGCTCATTTTTTACAGAACTGTCCCAAAAATGCTTTGACATCTAAGAGGAACAGTGTTTATGCAGAATGTGCAGCAAAATACTCACTCATGGTTTAAATAGTTGGATCAAAATACCCAGTAACCCCCAACCTCCCCCAAAAAGGAATCTTTCATCTATTTTTAAGAATCTCACAAAAATACAATGATTTTTAAAATTCTATACATAAAACTGCTGTGCTCTCTCATAAACAGAACTTCCACCTACATTAATAGAAACTGAAGCATAAAACATGTGACTGTAGTTGACATTTATTATCATTTCAGTGTACACACACCATTTAAAGGTCACATTATAAAGATATTTTGATGCATTTCTTAGTGAATAACTTTGTTTCATCATGCATCTGCTGCTTGTCTGCAGCAGTGAGCAAATGACTATCTTCTAAAAGATTTTTGGGAATTGAAAGTCTTTGAGAGCGTGTGCACACTCCTGTGTCTGTTCTGTGATCCGAGTGAGGTCGTGACCATGAGAAAGACACTCACTTGTTGTAGAGGACCACATCAGGAAGCCAGATGTGTTTGGAGGGCAGCCTGACCTTCAACATCCCGTCAAACTCATCAGGTACCCAAGTCAGACGATAGTCCTGCCACTCCTGAGGACCAACGCAAACATCACGCTTAGTCACTCATCTGACAATCACACAGTGGAAAGAAGACATCTCCGGATGGGCGCAGAATAGAAAGTCTGTTAGTGTTTTGGTTTGTGTGTGTGTTTGTCTGGGAAGCATCCGCTCCTCTCTGAAGGCTCTGAGAGGAGAGGATGTTTCTGTGCGTGTAGCTGAAAGGCCCGTGATTGGCTGTTAGCAGTAACTGTGACGCATCGTGTTCACAACAGTTTGTCTCGGCTCGATACGGCTGTCCTTGGCACTCCAGAGATTCCTGATTGTAGGGAATTATGGGGCGCTGATGGTCATCCCACGCTCCGTCAAGTGCCATAAATCCCAACCTGTTCAGGTGGAAGTGTGAGCATAAACTAGGATGTTTTCAAGGATGGTTCAGCTATAGATCTAAAGTCAATTTGGAATTGACTCAAATGTAGCCAGGAAAACGGTCAAACCATAAATACCGTGAAATGTTCGTTCTAACTTCTCTTTGGAGAATCTTCAGCTGACACTTAGAATCTATGAGCATCACCAGGGCCTGATACTTCACCCAGTCCTTACTGCAGCTGTTTTTATTTGGTTGGTCAATCAAATTGATTGGACTGCTGCAGAATATTGCAAAACTCTTAAACACTTCAGCAGTATGTTGTCTTTTGTCCCCATCAATGGGAAGCACAGGACAAAATTTAACTGCATTAACAAAATCTGAGCCAAGATATTTCAGGTTTTTACATAATGTAGCTCAATTGGTCATTTTTCACACCCATAAGGGTTTTTATCAATGACTTTTCAATGTTATATGTCATAATGGACTTGTGACCAAACAGAGTTTATTATTATTTTTTCATATCCTGAAAAGTGTCCTTGTTTTTTGGACTTTTGCTCAATAGAGACGCTCTGTCTGGTTTTAGTGTACAGTATGACTGACGTTATTAGACATACGTTTAGTGTTGGACAAGAGAAATTTTATTTTGAATTAAAGAATTAAATGTTTTATGTAGGAACAATTTCTATTTAGTTCCGGAAATAAATTTGATCAAAGTCATAGGTCTGTTTGTGTGTCTGTCAACAAAGTATCTCATAAAATACATCCAGACTTTAGTGAAACTTTGAAAAAGTCTTCTTTGGACATTCAACAACATCTGCTTAGTTTTTTATGTCAAACTAATCCAAGATGGCTGCCACAACCTTACACAAAAATGGCTACAACTCAGCAAAGCATTGAGACATGGACCTAAACTTTGGTGATGACTTTGTCTTCTATAGAAATGATGACTGCCCTTCTGTGTTTTCTGGGTCTTTCCTGTCCTCTCAGGCCACCGTTTGTTGAGCCGAGCGTTCTGAGTCTGGTTTTATCCTGTTTCCTTTCTACTGCCATCCATCGCACCATAATGATCAGGATGGGGATGGAAATAAAGACTTGATGCAATCTGCTAAAGGCTAAACATTTTGGAATTTTATAATGAAATATGCTATGAAACGTGAACTGTAAAGTTTATTTTATTTTTGATCTTTTTGAAACTAAATCAATCAATACTCAATCAAATTTTATTACAACTGGCTTGAATCTGGACCTGATATGAACTGGACCTGTCGCTTGTTGTTTGTGTTTCACATTATTTTTTTGGTAAACTTTTTTTTAAGAATAAGTCGGATTAAAGTTTTAACTTTCTCTCAAATTCTCCCAAACTCTTTTTGCCAACCATAATTTTCCTGTTCATCTCAGTTCTGTAAAGGACATTAAAACGGTGTCAGTGCACCGTGTTTTACAAGCATGCAGCTGCGCAACAAAAGGTCAAAGCTCAGTCAGAACATGAGTAATAACATAACATAAAATCAGCGGAGAAAAACAGCGCTAATAATTAAACATCAGCTTTATTTGCCCCCTCCAGTTAGAATAATGTAACATATCATTTTAATATTGTTGATTTCTGTCTTCCTCGTATCATTTGGTCTCACAGCTGCTCCATATCAGAGGCAGGATCTGTGACCCACAAAACTACTGACACATGTGGAGCACAGGGATGCAGCTCATGCATCATGCTCTGCTGGGAGGATGACAGTGTAAAAGCTGATTATATAACACAAATCACTGTGTGTCAGAGAGAGGTTTAATCAGGGTTTGTGTGTCCCAAAGTCACATTTATGGCAATCAGCCAATTCATTTCCTCTGACAACGTGGAAATCTAGAGCAGAGACGTCAAAAGTCCTGTCATCATTTAGCTAATGTCTGTGTAAAACGTTCGGATGAGATGAAGCATTTAAAGTCTCACCTGCGTTAACCAGACATTGGTGGTCATCACCTGCTCCCTTTCATGCTGCAACAGAAAACACAAAACATGAACACAATGATATCATTACAGCACTTATATGAGTGTGAAAAGTTGGAAACGTGCTCTTTGATGTGTTGCATCGTGCTTATGATGCATCGATCAGACAGGTGACCAGAATCAGTCGATTTCCCACCCTGATTGTCTTCACCTGTGACCAACACTTAGAAATCAGATTAGATCTGCTGCTAATTCAAGGCTGTTTGTCTTTGTAGCAGCAGCTAAACAGGTAATACATGTAAGTCCAGCTAACACTCTGAAACCTTTGATTTGTAAGGAGGGGACCAATTTAAATATGATTATCAAGTGTACAATTATAATTAAAACATTTAACAATGAGCTTAGATGTAAAAAAAACAGCAAAATCCAGAAGCGTGCCCCCCAGTGGCCAGCTGCAGTACAAGTTTTAAGCTCCGCCCCCTCACCGTACACAAAAGGAGGCCTTATTCTTACTAAAAAATAAAAGCACTTCTCAGTGAATTGTATTCCAGGTGTTGAGTCACACAGTTCTTCCTTTGCTGATAGGCAAGGAGACAGGTACTGGACTGAGAAGGACTTCATAAAAAGCAAAGACGGTTGTGGCAGGAAAAACACAAAAACAAGAAAACAGAGGAAAACTACAGGGAGCCAAATGGAGTGACAGCAGGGGATTAAATACAGTTCAGACTTCTTTAACACATCTACAGCCCTGCAGGCCTCGCTTGGTTGAGGTTAAGGTCAGAGGTCGTGGTTCAGCAATAAGAAAGAGACAGGACAAAAAATGGCCGCCATGAGAGAGTTCAAAGGCCAAAACCTCTCCTGACCAAAAACAACACAAAGACCTGTCTTACACTCGCAAAAAATATCTTGGTGATCCCTGAGACTTTTGGGAAAATATTCTGTGGACTGACAAGACAAAAGTGTAACTTTCTTAATGTGTGTGTCCATCTGGAACACTGAATTTAAGAAAAGCATCATCATACCAACAGTCTGACATGGTGGTGGTAGTGTGATGGTCTGGAGCTTCTTTGCTGCGTCAGGACCTGGATGACCTGCTGTAATTAATGGAAGCATAAATTCTACCACAAAAATCCTGAAGGAGGATGTCTGACCTTTGACCTTAAACAGACAGTTCATGTTGGAAACCCTTCTAATGTGGCTGACTTAAAACAACTCTAAAGAAAAGTGGGAGAAACAACGATGTGAGAAATAATAAGTAATGAAAAACAGAAGTCTGTAAGGGGGCGGAGTCTTTTTCACAGCATGGTATAACTACAGCTGGTGCACCTCTAAATGTTTCTGTTTTTTGCCTTTTTTTTTTTTTACCATGAATGTATATTTTACTTTTACCAAGAACCTGCATCATGTACCTGCTGAAAACCTTCCAAACATTTCACCCAGCTAAGATAATCCTGATGCTCAAGTTCAGACTTTAGGCAGCTGTTAACATGAACAAAGACAAATTAATACGTTTTCTAGCCTTCATAATTCAATTTAGTCCTAAACTCAACACAAATAAGTGACCCAGATTTAAAGATGAGTGTCATATTTGACGATTGAAACCAAGTCATTACTCACCACACTGATGAGTTGGGCCAAGGACACCATCAGCTGCACCGTAACCAGCTCAGAACCATTAGTCGCCGGGCGGATCAGTTTGTTGTAGTGTGCTGGGTTTAGGAGATGTTCTACCAGCCGCTCCTCTGTGTCTGCCCCCAGGCCACCTGGAACAACAGCACAGCATCTTCATCAAGGAAAGCTTAATCCTCTGGAAATTTGAGTCGCTGCATGGTCAAATTATAGACAACATGGGATGGATTGTTATGCTGATAATACTCAGTTCTGTTTATCCATTATGAATCCAGTCAGTTAATCAAACTACAAACATGTCTTAGACAACAGCATTCACTTTGGATGGCATTAACTTGGCCTAAAGAAAGGGCCCTCTGTCTTATTATGGATTATTATAATGATAAAATTAGAAACATTCTGACCCAAAGTGATGCACAGAAACACATCCATCATTCAGCACTTCCAGATTATTATCAGGATGTTCAAATCTTTCTAGATCCTCCAGCTGATCCAGATGCTGCTGTCAGAGTTCTGATGAGAGTTAGGAGGAGAGATCAGATTTCTACAGTTTATCATCACTTCACTGCTCCCCATATGATCCAGAATTTAATTTAAAGTTTTGCTTCTAACCTTTAAATCTCTTTCAGCTGAGGCTCCATCTTATAACAGATCTTGTTCCAGGTGTTTCCAACAGAGCACTTGTCTCTAATTCTGCAGGTTTACTCGTGGTTCCTAGAGTTTCTAAACCCTTCTCTGTTTTTTGTTAAGATTCTCTCTGTGTTATTGTATTTTCCTGCCGTTGCGTCTCCCCCGTTCCTCCCAGCGTTCAGAGGTTCACTCCTGCACATGTGCACTGAGAGGCGTTCTAACCGCGGGTATACGGATCACCGCCAGCTGGAGCATGTCATCGCAGCTCGACGGAGACTTCTTACATGATCCGACATCATCCGAGTGACTCGACCAGTCTCACTGTCTCTATCGCTGTCCTTCCTGCCTCTGCTCTGTCTCTCTCTATTCCCCTCTACTGTGCTGCACTTCTACCCAACTGCCAGCTCGTTTTTAGCTTTGGGTTATTTTCACTCCATCTCACACATCTCCCCCACACGTCTCTTGCTCCCCATCCCTCCGTCTCTCCCTCTCTCTCCTGCCTTTCTGCCACTCGTCCATCTGCAGCAGACTGAATCTGTGGGTTTAAGCAGAGCCGTCACAACACTAACAGAAGGTTTTATGTCCTCTTCTTCTTATAAAAACAAAAGAAGACAATGCACAGAGAAAAACAATAGTTCCTCCTTCTTCTCTCGTTTTTCATGTCTGTCTGTTTGGCATCTGCTCGCTGCACATTATCTCTTGTATTTCCCTCACACTTTCCCCCTGAAGATGAACACAGGCTGCTCACTATGAACTTGGCATCATTTTCACACTCTCCCTCTTTCAGAGAGTATTAGCGGTGTAGGAAAACACACGTGTTGAAAGCTGATAGGAGCTTTGATGTTAGGATCTATGAGTTTGAGTCACTGATTCGTTTATGATTTTTCAGATTTGTTGTTCTATGTTTAATCAGGTTCATCTTATTTATTAAATCTGTTCTTCCTGGGCTTGTCTGATTTTTCCGTGTTTAGGTTCTTGTTGATGGTCAGAATCTATTTCTGGTTCTATATTTTTCTTTGACTTACTAGTAATAATTATTAAAACACATGAAGTTTCTCTACTTCCTGAGCTTGGGTTCTATTCAGACCTGTAACCATAATGTTTTCTGTCCATCTATTTTCTTCTGCTTAGTTGGAGGGACCAGACAGGAAGGGAGACCCAGACAACCCTCTGTCCTGCTCCTCCTGAGGGATCCCAAGTCATTCCCAGGCCAGACAATGGAGATGACGTTTCTCTGGGCATGTCCCACTTGGAGGAGAACCTCAGGGCAGACCCAGAAACGACTGGAGGGATTATGTTTCCTCTCTGGCCTGAGAACACCTTGGGATCTCCTAGAAGATGCTGAAGACTGTAAGAGGTGAAGACTTGTGCGTCACCAGAAACTAAATCCCTACACGTCCACACCAAGAAAAAGAGGATAAGAGTTTTGTTGTTTCTTTCTTTATTTTTTACATTTAAGGCAGACATGGTTATAATCTAATGCAAGGTTATAATAATGGAAATAATATTAATTTTATTTGGCGATGAAGTTTAAACTTTTATTAAAACATCCTCATATTTGTTATAATTTTCTTGGTGTTTTGTCCAGTCAGATGCAGAGCAGACTTTAATAAGATACAAGGACCCAAATGTTGACCTGCATGTTAAAGGGTTAGATTTGACATTAACCATCCATTCTAAATGCCTGTAAGCTTTTTGTTATTGAAACTGTAGAATCTCCCCGGTAGACTCCTTTCATTAGGTCTCTAACACCGGCATACATTCATGATGATTTATTGATTGATTTTCTGTCATTTTAGAATCCAACGCTTCTCCTACATCAGTCAAGAGCTTTTATTTTGGTTTCAGTCACCGGCGATGTCTAAAAACTGTTGTTTCAGTTTGATTTGACGGCCTGAGATTTCCTCAGAACCAGAATCAGTGAGCAGGAAACATCAGGCTCAAAACATTACAGAAGAAAACTCTGAGCTTCAGAATATCATTCACAAACTGTTCTGTTCACTGCTGCTGAGGAAATTAACACAAGAGGATGTTGTCTGTAAATTATTCATTCTAGTAGTTTAGATGCTGTTTTTATCCAACGACTTCTTTTCCTGAAAACCAGAACGATGAGAAAATGCATCACATCTGTATTCACAGCTGTCTAGATCAGATCTTTGTTGTGTTATTTTAGAGAAATTAAGGAAGAACAGTCTGAATATTAATCCTTGACTTGTAATTTTAAACTTCGTAAGTATTTTTGCAAAAACAAAATGATGATATTCACTGAAGATTAAAGAAGAAAGTAAAGAAATATGCTCTAGGAAATCCTTAAAAATACTTTAAAGCAACACTAAGTAACTTTCCTGTGGCCCCCTACTGCCTCTACTGGTTAAAAGTGGAATTTCAACTGTTGTAAATGCAGATACCAGCTCCCTGTGACCCTGAATGGAGTCAGTCGGGTAAAGAAGATGGACAAAAGGAGCTTCAGTACATAAATTCTTCAGAGGTATTTTCAAATTAAATCACGTTACCTTTAATTAACACAAAATACCTGAAAAACCACTGGCCCAAACAGAAGTGAGTCAATAAACCTGAAACAAAAAACTGATGACTAAATCTGACATCTACAAGTCATTTATCACATTAAATAACTAAAAATAAAATCAATGGGTTGTAAATGAAGGGTGTCAGCGCAGAGAAAACTGAATGTATGCACAGGTGAATGCAAATAAAATGCAGAAATTACTTTTATAAAACAATGTTTTTGCACATTTGACAACGCGGGACATGTAGCAGGATGACAGATGATGAAACAATCAAATGAAAACAAGATCCTGCAAATCAGGGAACTATAAAGTCAAAATGAGCTTTACTGAAGGCAGCAGGGGAAAAAACATGATGGAAACAGCAAGAGGAGAGGATTAGACAGAGAACGACACTGAGGATCTCATGTCTCCTGGCAGAGAGGTGAGGAAGTAAACAGCAGTAAACATCACAAAACCAACCACCACATCAAATCAGACCAAACCTACAGATTAGAACTCCTGTCCTGTCTTTTTACTCCTCCCTTCATTTCCACCTCCCTCCCTCTGCCCTCTGTTCACCCAGCAGAAACAATCCTCTCGTTCTGCAGATCGATGGGGACTCTATCTCTCCCTCCTTTCTTCTTGTAGCGCTCTCTTTCTCTGCTGTCTGATTTTACGTTTTTATCTCGATCTTGCTCCACTGGCGGTTTCTCTCCTCCCTGTTATCCTGGTGACAGCTGCTGTCCATTTATTGTCCTCCCCCTCCTCCCTCACCCGTCCCCCTGTCAGCACACATGTATCAGTCTGGTTGTTTATCGTGCGCAGACTTGCTTTTTTCCCCTTTTTTAATATATATGTGTGTTATTCTGTGTGCACATCATCATGAGGGAAATAAATGTGAACAAAATGAGGGATGTTTATTACTCCCAGAAGCACGAGGCAATAACGAGACCGGTAACGACACACGCAGGCTCATGTCGGTAATATTTGAAAACTTTAGATCATCTCTCTTTGGAAACACAAGTTAGGAGAAAGAATTATATCTCCGTCAACAGTTTTGAAGCATTGTTAAACTTTAATGGTCATAAAAAGATGGCAGTGAGCGGCCTTTATACTCCAAACCAATTTCAGCCCCTGAATTAAACCGACGAGAGATGATTTCCTTTTATTTCTCTGATGAGCTTAATGCATTTTTACTCCAACCCCCCCCCAGGCAGAAGAGACAACTTTAAAAGAAGTCAGCACTAATTCCTAAAAAACAGGATGCCTGGTTTAAGATGCTTTATTGTTCACAGAGTAACTTTACACATTGGCTTAAGGCTGTTTCTATTTTAACTGTCTTTAGAGGCACTCAGAAATATTTAGAAGTTACTCGATGTGAACAATCTGTCATTAAAAAATTACTTTTAAAATGCTTAAAGTGATAATATGCAACTTTTTCATATTTTTAAATCCTTTCGCCCTGCTGAAAAAACCAGCATAGACCAGCATATGTTGTGTTTTGGTGCTGGTATGCTGTTCCATAGTGATCCATTAGTTCAACCAGCATAGACCAGCACCAAACCAGCAAAGACCAGCAAACAAATCATGATGGTCTTGATTTATATGCTGGTCTATGCTGGTTTTTTCGGCAGGGCCTTGAGCCAGTCTGTGCTAATATGACCCTTTACAGAGTTAATGAAAAGTCACTTAGCCCCATCTGGTGATTACAGCCGGAAAACCACCATTGCAAGATCTCCGTCGCCGTCACGGTACCCAGGAAGTCACGTGTCTCACGAGGGTTAGGCTAACCCAAAGTGGCTAGCTGTTATGCTAGCGCTGGAGTGTTTTTAGCTCATGATTCCTGATTTTTTTCCATCTCTCCCTGCTTGAACACAGCTGATTTCTTAGAAAGAGTAAATAACCGCTCCTGTAGAAAGCTATGAAGGCTGAGGAGACATTTCAACAGGTAGATATTGGCGTTTAGAAGCTGAAACAATCTGGTAACTTGTTTAATGCAGTAATTTAAAATGGACACCAGAGGGAGCCCAAAACAAGCAAAACTGCATATTATCACTTTAAATTTGACTATCTGACCCTGTTCTATGAGAAAAAGTAATTTGTTATTTTTCCAAGTCCCTCTCCTGGCCTCTACCGCGTTGACCAATAGAGTTGTGTTTCCACAAAAGGAAGCTGTCACTCCAATCATTATTTTTTAAAGTCAAATTTATTTAAAATAATGACTCTGAAGGACCCTGTGATTAGCTGAAGGGAGAACTAAACCTTAAAAACCTAAACAACAACGAGGAGCGAGCTCACATCAGTCGAGTGACCTTGTGGAAACGTTAATGTTGGAACGATGCAGAAAATCTGGTTAAAACTAGGGATGCACCAATACCAGATGGTTTCAAAACAAATAGTACTCATTCCTTAACTTATTGTGTAGAAATCTGGGGATCCACATGTAAAACCTGCACACAACCTCTGTTTATTTTACAGAAAAGAGCATTGAGAATGATTAATAATAGAGATCCCTCTAATCCGTTATTTAACAAATATAAAATACTGACATTTCATGATTTAGTGGATTGGAAAATACTGCAAACAATGTAGAAAGCTAGTACAGATACTTTACCAACAAACATTCAGAAGATGTAATACATTTAAAATATATAAAGTGAATTGACATACATAGAATCAGGCAGCACCCTTCAGTGGTGGGCCATAATAAAAACCAGGCATGAATTTTACTACAATCTGAAGCATGAAAGCTTTTCAGAGGTGGATAAATCTTTTGATTCATCATTGCTTATTGATTTTTCATAGTTGAATCTATTTGCAGACTGAGGATGAAAGTCTAGACTCTCATTTTATGTCACTGAGACTAATTAGAGAATCCGTCTATTTCTTTTTTTTTCTTATCTCCCAGCTGCAGACAGATTCTCGTGCTCTGACCTGATGGAACTCAAAGGCTCTCATTAATGTCTCTAAAAGCAGATTAAATGTCTCTGTGTGTGTTTCCTTCTTTATATACGACTCGGATGCTAAAACTCAGAGGCTGTAATGTTGCTCAGGTTGTATTCTGGTTGTTTTCCAGTGCAAATATTGCAAAGTTAATGTGACGCGATGAATATTTCAGCAGGGCTCCCCCCCATTAGACAGAGGAGCTACGGAAGTAACGCACTACGATTCAGACATCAGCTCCACAGCACCGGAGCAGACGAGGCAGCAGCTTCAGCTGCATCCGTCTCCATTTCCTCCGCCTCACACAGCCATTGATCTCAGCTTTCTGATAGATTCAGGCCAAGCATGGTTTTGATCAGATCAACTTCAGGGAGCGCAGAAGACAAATGTAGGAAAAATGAGGGCAAAGTGAGACTTAAATTAAATAAAACTGTGATAATCTCTATTTATACAGATGACTCAGATGAGAAAAGGTCAGCAGAGGACAGAGGTTGCTTCTTCCCTCTCCTCTCTCAGCTGCAGCCAAAAGGCCTTTTTGGCTGCAGCTGCTGAGATGTTCTGTGCTGAAATATTCTTAAATCAATAACAGAGGCATCCATTGATCTATTGGCAACACCCAGCTAGCTTTGTAGTGGCCGTAGAATTGAGAGATGAATATCGATTCACCATCTAGTCTCCATATCACAGAGCACTCACAACAAAGTCAGGACTTACTGGAAGCAGAAGCTTTATCGTCTTAGTAAACTCCACATTCAGAGAGCGGTAGAGGCTGCAGCTGACATGACTTACACCCACCACATCCACGAGCATCTGTTTATAGAAGCATCAACGCAAAACTTTACATCTGTCAGCAGTAAACAGAACAAAATAGACACATATGCACAAAAACTCCTCATATAATAAAAATATATACATAAGACTCAGTTGAAATGATACAGCTTTAAAAATTGTGTATTTATTTTACAGCCTCAAATTCAGCCTTAATGTGCATGTCAGACTCTAATGGTTGTTTTCCTATCAATCATGACTGATGACATTTATCTTCCTAATTTCTAAAAATATACAGAGTACCAGAGAACAGACCATACTCAGATTTTCTGACATTTTAAACTGTAAACAGGAGGTTTGTGATTTTACATCTTAACTATAAGCTGTCATTTAATTATAAACTCAGTATTGATAAAGTAGAAATATCTCAGGGTATCCTTCATTCACAAACCGTTTGAGCAAAGAAGAATAATACATTTATTCTTAGGGCTGCACAATTCTGGATAAAATGAGAATCACGACTTTTTTTTTTTTTTTGCTTAGAATTGAGATCACGATTCTCTCACGATTTTTTTTTCCAATATAAATATTTATTGCACTTATTACCTGCAAATCAACTTCGCCACAGCTGACACTGAACATTAAAACAATAAATGTCTCTCTTGTCTTCTCTTACGTACACAACCTTTGAATAATTTTAACAATAATAACAGTTTTGAACTTTGTCATTTGAGGGAGAAAGAGGAGCGCTTGTTTTCATGCAGATTACGTCCCGGATCAAATGTGGTACAATCGTTATCTTCTTTTTAAGAGAATTGTTGTCATTTGGGAATGAGATTGCATACAAGTCTGAACTGAGATCATGATTTTTTAACGATTAATTGTGCAGCCCTACTTATTCTTTACATCATTTTTAAATGAACAAGTTATCATGTATTTAGTTTGTTTAAAGTCACGAGAATAAAAAGTTGTGAAGAAACCTTTCAGGTTTTCAACTTTGAGAACTTTTGAACATACATATGATCATATATGTATCCATATGATTCGGATTTAGTTTTCTGTTTGTTCTCTATAAGTGACTGTTTTAACACCTGAGTCTCCTCTCATTCTTCCAACAGGCTTGTCGAATTTTCATATTTTGATTTAGTAGAATCACTAATCTGACCAATAATCTGAAGCATAATGAGCCGACTGAGGGGTTTGGATAACAAACAAAAACAGTATGACGATAACAACACAGCATCCTCATTTTCCACACCAAGAAAAAAAACACAATTCTTCCTATTAGCTTTTTATTCAGCTGGGGCTATAAGGGTTATAATAATATTAACATAGTAGAAAAGAGGAATAAATACACTAATGTTAAGGTAATAATAATGTATGGTAATAATTTAGATATCTTTTAGTTTTGTTTGTTTTTAAATCAGGTTCAGTGCATGTTTCTATGAGATATAAGGAATAAAAACAGCTCTACTAGGTGGTTGACCTGCCAGGTAAAAAGTTAAATAACGAGCTAATTAAGCATCAGAAGGTCAACTGTGATAAAGTGCTAAAAAAGCAAAGTCAGCTAAAAAGATTAGATTAACAGAAGCTAAACCAAAATGCAATATTTGGAGAATTGCTGTGGAAACTAGAGATGGTTAACTGAAGTGTGAAGTTCCACCTGATAGCAACAAAAGGTTCAAAATTATAAAGACATTTATTTCCAGTTGTCTCAAATGTGTTTTCATTTTTTTATGTGGGGTAGATGAAGAATATGGAGCTGCTTTTAATGAATGCATTGAACCATGACATGTCAGAGCTTTAACCCAGGGTTACAGTCTGAGCCTCGTGATGACATTCCTCTGTAGAAAACAAAAGGAAAAAGTTTATCTTTCTAAATGTTAGCAGCCTCATTATAAAACACTGTTATAGAACTCTCATAAATCATACTGAATATGTTTTTATGACAACAGTACAGCGCGTTTTATTTGAAGGAAATGCTCAGCTGTCTTTGGCTCTCCAAGACTGGCGCCCGATTCAAGAATCGCAATAAAATACATCACTTGAACTGCATTATGCCGCTCCTGGCAGCTATTATTATATGCTATCATTTGGCTACACATAAATCCTGACACCAGCAGCCAGCTGACAATATGTGAACATAAGGAGTCAAGACGAGAAGGACGGAGAGGAGGAGGAGGAGGAGGAGGAAGGGGCTAAGTGTGAGACACGATTTTAGCTTGGACTCATGCCTGAGTTATATTTGATTCTTTCAGCTAAATGTTGCTTTTCTGCATGTTTTCTACCTCTTCTTCTCCTTCAGATAACATTTTTATTGCTAAACGTCTGTTTTTTTTCCTTTGCTTTCTTAACCTACAGGTCTAACACAACTGCTACACAAACACACACACACACACACACTGACACGAACAGCTTTGTACATGAGAGCACAAGGTTTTATACATGGACTCACACACATTGTTCCGTATGAATTCCGGCTGTGAGTCTGCTGAGCATCTCTAATCACGGAAGCTGCTTCTATATCTGATCCTGCTGCTGCTCGCTTTTGGGTTTGGTCCAGAAACACAGAGATGGGGAAAAAAAAGTGAAGCAAGTTACAGGCAGAAAGTGAGACAAAGGGAGGGCTGGCTGTTACATAAAGGCAGCACAGCTGGACTTCATGCATGCAGCACTATTAATCAAATGGTCGAAATTCACTAAGTGCATCCATGAGGTCGAGGAAAAGCGTGCGCTTTAAGATGACACAGTAACGCTATTTTGAGAAGCATTCTGGTCGATGAGACCATCACACACCGCGCTCCACGCCCTGTAACCCCTGAATCAGGTCAACTCAGCGCCACAGCCATTTTTATTATGCATGGCCTGCTGGGGGAAATGACAAGAGGCATCGTCCTCACACCACAGGGCGGACACATCCTCTCTGCAGAGCCCAAGACAGGTGCTCAAATGTCCTTGAGCATCCTTGCAAACACACAAAATAAAAGCTGTGCACGTGTAGACGAGAACTTTGTGTTTTCTAAGGAGATGTTTCACTGTTTATTTGTCTTCAAGTTATAGAATATTTCAATTGTATGTTCTTTTTTTTGCAGCTCATGTTTCAGGTGCTCCTCCGTGAACCGTCACCTTATCGTGGTGGAGGAGTTTGAGTGCCCTAATGATCCTAGGAGCCATGTTGTCTGGGGCACTTGTGCCCCTGGTAGGGTCACCCATGGCAAATTGGTCCTAGGTGAGGGGTGAGACAAAGTGCGGTTCAAAAGACTCTTCATGCAAGTACAATCATCAAGCCAGTGTACCCGGCCCGGAGGGTTACCGGGGTCCCACCCTGGAGCCAGGCCTGGGGTTGGGGCCCGTGAGCGAGCGCCTGGTGGCCGGGCTTTCGCCCATGGGGCCCGGCCGGGCCCAGCCCGAACTGGATACATGGGCTCATCCACCTGTGGGCCCACCACCTGCAGGAGGAACATGAAGGGTCCGGTGCAATGTGGATCGGATGGCAGACCAAGGCGGGAGCTTTGGCGGTCCGATCCCCGGACACAAAAACTGGCTATTGGGACATGGAACGTCACCTCTCTGGCGGGGAAGGAGCTGGAGCTTGTGGAAGAGGCTGAGCGATACCGGCTAGATATAGTCGGGCTCACCTCGACACATAGCGTTGGCTCTGGAACCCGAGTCCTTGAGAGGGGTTGGACTCTCTTGTATGCTGGAGTTGCTCCGGGTGAGAGGCGGAGGGCTGGGGTGGGCTTTCTGTTAGCCCCAAGACTCTCTGCCTGTATGTTGGGGTTTTCTCCGGGGGACGAAAGGGCAGCTTCCCTGCGCCTTCGGGTTGGGGAACGGGTCCTGACTGTTGTTTGTGCTTATGCACCAAATAGCAACTCAGAGTACCCACCCTTTTTGGAGTCCCTGGGACGAGTGCTGGATAGCGCTCCTACTAGGGACTCCATAGTCCTGCTGGGGGACTTCAATGCTCACGTGGGCAATGACAGCGTGACCTGGAGGGGCGTGATTGGGAGGAACGGCCCGCCCAATCTGAACTCGAGTGGTGTTCTGTTTTTGGACTTCTGTGCAAGTCGCAGTTTGGCCATAACGAACACCATGTTCGAACATAAGGATGCCCACCGGTACACCTGGTACCAGGGCAGCCTAGGTTACAGGTCGATGATTGACTTTATAGTTGTATCATCTGACCTGAGACCGTATGTTTTGGACACTCGAGTAAAGAGAGGAGCGGAGCTGTCAACTGATCACCACCTGGTGGTGAGTTGGATCAGGTGGCAGGGGAAGATGCTACGCAGACCTGGTAGACCCAAACGTATAGTGAGGGTCTGCTGGGAACGCCTGGCAGAAGAGCCTGTCAAGATGGTCTTCAACTCCCACCTCCGGCAGAGCTTCGACCGCGTCCCGAGAGCAGTGGGGGACATTGAGTCCGAATGGGCCTTGTTCCGCTCTGCGATTGTTGAGGCGGCTGTTGTTAGCTGTGGTCGCAAGGTAGCCGGTGCCAATCGTGGCGGTAACCCCCGTACCCGCTGGTGGACACCAGAGGTTAGGGGAGCCGTCAGGCTGAAGAAGGAGGCCTACAAGGCATGGCTAGTCTGTGGGTCTCCAGAGGCAGCTGATGGGTATCGGAGGGCCAAGCGGGGTGCAGCAGTGGCAGTTTCCGAGGCAAAATCTCGAGCGTGGGAGGAGTTCGGCGAGACCATGGAGAAAGACTATCGGTCGGCTCCAAAAAGGTTCTGGCAAACCATCCGACGTCTCAGGGGAGGAAGGCGGCAACTTGCTCACACTGTCTACAGTGGGGACGGGGAGCTGCTGACATCAACTGGGGCTATAGTCAGGCGGTGGAAGGAATACTTTGAGGAGCTCCTCAATCCCACCGACACGCATTCCTATGAGGAACCAGAGCTGGGAGACCTGGGGACGGACTGTCCAATCTCTGGGGCAGAAGTCGCTGAGGTAGTCAAAAAACTACGCAGTGGCGGAGCCCCGGGGGTGGATGAGATCTGACCTGGGTATCTGAAAGCTATGGATGTTGTAGGACTGTCGTGGTTGACACGTCTCTGCAACATTGCGTGGTCATCGGGGGCAGTCCCTGTTGAGTGGCAGACCGGGGTGGTGGTTCCCATTTTTAAGAAGGGGGACCAGAGGGTGTGTTCCAACTATAGGGGGATCACACTCCTCAGCCTCCCTGGGAAGGTCTACTCCAGGGTACTGGAGAGGAGGGTCCGGTCGATAGTTGAACCTCAGATAGAAGAGGAGCAATGTGGTTTTCGTCCTGGTCGTGGAACTGTGGACCAGCTCTTTACCCTCGCTAGGGTGATGGAGGGGTCATGGGAGTTTGCCCAACCAATCCACATGTGTTTTGTGGATTTGGAGAAGGCTTATGACCGTGTCCCCAGGGACACCCTGTGGGGGGCGCTCCATGAGTACGGGGTGGATGGTCTTTTGTTAAGGGCCATTCAGTCCCTGTACCAGAGGAGTGTGAGTCTGGTCCGCATAGCCGGCAGTAAGTCGGACCTGTTCCCAGTGAGGGTTGGACTCCGCCAGGGCTGCCCTTTGTCACCGGTCCTGTTCATAACCTTTATGGACAGGATTTCTAGGCGCAGCCGTGGTGTGGAGGGTGTTGAGTTTGGTGACAGGAGAATCTCGTCTC